>JAGYYJ010001453.1:0-79871 GCA_019671005.1 Hibiscus mutabilis
TGAAAATATCTTCCTCGTTTTCTTAAATGGCAAACGTTTCATTTATTTCATTCATTCTTCATATTCATTCATGTCATATAAAGCCATTCTCTTCCCAATACAATTCATTCTCATTTAATGCAGGTCTCTCATGATTGATTGTATGAATGATGCCGGACCCAATCCCGGAGTGAATTTTGAATACCCCAAAATCTCAGAGGGAATTAGGGAAGAAGATGATGAGATAGAATGTGAGGTCACTGTAGAGTTGAGGAGAATGGTGGCCAGCGAAGAAAGGCAAATCATGCCCCACCAAGAAGAAACAGAAGTTGTAAACTTGGGGACTGAAGAAGAGAGAAAATAAGTAAAAATAGGGACGACGTTTTCCTCGAAAACTAGGCACGAACTGATAACCCTACTCCAGGAATTTAAGGATATTTTCGTCTGGACTTATCAAGATATGCCAGGTTTAAATACTGACATAGTGGTGCAGAAACTGCCAACAAAGCCGGAATACAAACCAATATAGCAAAAACTCCGGAGAATGAGGCCAGACATGTTGTTAAAGATCAGAGAAGAGGTAAAAAACAGTTTGATGCTGGCTTCTTAGAGGTGGCCAAATACCTCGAATGGGTTGCAAACATCGTACCAGCACTGAAGAAGGACAGAAAGGTCCGCATGTGTGTAGATTATAGGGATCTCAACCGAGCCAGCCTTAAAGACAATTTCCCTCTGCCACATATTGACACGCTGGTTGACAACACCGCAGGACACTCATGGTTTTCATTCATGGATGGCTTTTCAGGGTACAACCAGATAAAGATGGACTCTAACGACATGGAGAAAACTATATTCATAACCATGTGGGGCACTTTTTGTTACCGGGTGATGCCTTTCGGGCTCAAGAACGCAGGGGCAACTTACCAGAGAGCAATGGTGACTCTTTTCCATGACATGATGCACAAAGAAATAGAAGTATACGTGGACGACATGATCGCCAAGTCCCGAACAGAAGAGGAGCACATACAGAACTTAAGAAAACTATTCCAAAGACTACGGAAATACCAGCTGAGGCTTAACCCTGCCAAATGCACCTTCGCCGTTACTTCTGGAAAACTCTTGGGGTTCGTGGTAAGCAGAAGAGGGATTGAGATCGATCCAGATAAAGTGAAAGCCATCCAGGATCTCTCGCCACCCTACACTCAGAAGGAAGTTCGTGGTTTCCTGTGGAGGTTGAATTATATCTCTCGTTTCATTTCCCAATTAACTGATCAGTGTGACCCAGTCTTCAGACTTCTTAGAAAGAATAATCTCGATGTATGGATGAAGAATGTCAAGGAGCCCTAGAAAAGATCAAAAGGTACCTGACGAATGCTCCGATTTTAGTCGCGCCAGTACAAGACAGGCCTTTAATCCTCTACTTGACAGTCTTTGAGAATTCAATGGGGTGTGTATTGGGGCAACACGATGAGTCAGGGAAAAGGGAGAAAGCCATCTATTACCTAAGCAGAAAGTTCAATGACTGCAAAGCGCGGTACCCGCCAGTTCAGAAGCTGTGTTGTGCTTTAGTTTGGGCTACCAAACGTCTTAGGCAGTATATGTTGTACCATACTACTTGGTTGATATCCAAGATAGACCCCTTGAAGTTCCTAATGGAAGCACCAGCACTAACGGGAAGGATGGCCCGCTGGCAGATGCTCCTGTCCGAATTCGACATTGTGTATGTAAGCCAGAAAGCCGTAAAGGGAAGCGCCATAGCGGATTTCCTAGCTAGTCGCGCTTTGGACGATTATGAGGCGTTGAACTTTAATTTCCCAGATAAAGACTTGATGTGCATTACAACCGAGGAAGAGGTTTCAGATTATAACTCATGGAAGCTTTACTTTGATGGGGCCTCTAACGCCCTCGGACACGAGATAGGGGTCGTGCTAATTTCCCCGAGAATGTCTATTATCCCTTCACCAGTAGACTAGAATTCTTCTACACCAACAATATAGCTGAATACGAAGCCTGCGTTATGGGACTAAACTCAGCTATTGAAAGAAAGATTAAGGAACTTTGAGTATTCGGAGATTCATCCTTAGTGATTTACCAGTTGCGTGGGGAATGGGAAACCAGGGACCCGAAGTTGGTCAAATATTATGAATTAATTCAAGAGCTCGTCAAGGAGTTCGAAAAGGTCAGTTTCAATTACCTTCCCAGGGAAGAAAATCAGATGGCAGACGCCTTGGCAACCTTGGCTTCCATGTTCAAAACGAACACAGGGGCAGAAATGAAGCCCATTAAGATGCAGAGTTTTGGAAGGCCTGCTCATTGTTGTAATGTGCAGGAAGAGATTGATGGCAACCCATGGTACTATGACATCTTGCAATATGTCAAGCTTCAAAAGTATCCCGAAGGGGCAAATGACAATGATAAAAAAACGCTCAGAAAACTGGCAACAGGATATGTCCTAGATGGGGAGATCTTATATAAAAGAGGCCATAATCAGACATTGTTGAGATGTGTAGATGCCTGGGAGGCGAAGGAGATTTTAGCTGAGGTACACGACGGTCTACGTGGGACGCATGCCAACGGGCAGTCTATAGCCCGAAAAATTATGAGATATAGCTATTTCTGGTCGACCATGGAGGGAGATTGTATCGATTACGCCAGGAAATGCCAAACTTATGCTGACAAGATTCACGCTCCCCCATCACCTTTACACACCATGAATTCTCTATTGCCTTTTGCAGCGTGGGGCATGGACGTCATCGAGCAGATTCACCCGAAGGCTTCCAACAGACACCGTTTTATTTTGGTCGCTATAGACTATTTCACTAAATGGGTGGAGGCAGTGTCTTACGCCAACATCACAAGGACTATAGTATGTAAATTCCTAAAGAAGGAGATCATTTGTCGATACGGTTTGCCAGAAAGGGTCATCACCGACAATGCTTCTAATTTGAATAACAAAATAATGATGGACGTGTGCAGCCAATTCAAGATAACACACCATAATTACACAGTCTATCGTCCTAAAATGAATGGGGCGGTGGAAGTAGCAAATAAGAACATAAAGAAGATCATAGCGAAGATGACGGATACCTACAGGGATTGGCACGAAAAGCTGCCATTTGCCCTTTTCGCCTATAGGACGTCCATTCGCACATCGACAGGGGCAACACCCTACTCCTTGGTGTATAGTACCGAAGTACTACTCCCCATTGAGGTGGAGATTCCGTCGCTCTGGGTCTTAAATGAAGTAAAATTAGAAGAATCCGAATGGGTGCAAGCCAGACTCGACCAGCTAAACCTCATTGAAGAAAAGAGACTAAAGGCCATTTGCCATGGTCAAATGTACAAAAACGAATGATGCGGGCATACAACAAAAATGTGCACCCAAGAGAATTCAGAGAGGGGGATCTGGTGCTCAAGAAAATCCTCTCGATTCAGAAAGATTCTCGAGGAAAGTGGATGCCCAACTGGGAAGGGCCATACGTGGTAAAAAGGGCCTTCTCAGGAGGAGCCTTAATCTTAACTGAAATGGATGGAGACGAGCTGAAAAGCCCTGTAAATTCAGATGCTATTAAGAAATACTATGTTTGAAAAAAAAACAAAAAAAAGAAAAAAAATGAAAAGAAAAAAAGAGAAAAAAGAAAACAGAAGAAGAACAAAAAATGGAGAGCTCAGGGCGAAAACCCGAAATAGGCCATCTTGAAGCAAAGGAAGGACCCGAGTCGAAAACCCGTAAAGGGCGGCTCGGATAAATTGAGAGGTTGGATATCTGAAGAGAATGGTCGTCCCCATAAACCCCGTAAAGAGAGAGCTTCAGGCAAAGATTCTATGCCGGTTGACGGGATCATGTATCATTCATACTGAAGATAATGAGGGATCTTGTATTTCATGTTTGGCTTTTCCTTTTCCTCATGTGTGTCATGACTCTCTCAAAGTTGTCACAAACCCTTAATCGTAATAAAATCATATTTTTTAGCATTCATTCCTTGCCTTCTTGTTAATATCATGCAAATAAGCTAACATAGGCTTATGATAAACAAGAGATTTATGAGCATTCTTGTGATCTAATCTTAAAGATGCAGGTGATTAGAAAATGATGTTAACTTTACCCTTTAGCTACCTACATAATGTCTATTGATGGGCGGGCGAAGGCTTCAAGCACTAGGGTAGGATGACCAATGGCGCACGCCCCGCTTATTTAAGAGAAAGCATGCGAGACAACAAGAGAGATCTCCCGGTGAAACCCGGAAGGGCACCTCAAAAAAAAAAAATGAGAAACCTCTAAAGCTAAAAACCGAAAGAGCGCTTTAGAATCCCGAATCAAAAATTCAAAAAGAAGGGTTAGAACGGTTAAACCTGACAGTGAAATGAGGTATCGCCGCTAGAAGAAAAAGGAGAAAGCAAGCAACGTAAGGTCGAGATTGACTGAGGACTGAAGCAGGCCCACCAAGATATTGACACTCATGCATCATGAATAGTTAGACATCCCTAGGATTAGGAGCATGTTAATTCATTTTTCATAGCATCTTGTCTTATTCTAGACAGGTATCTATAGGAAGAGCCTATATTTCCGAGCGTCTGCAGCGAGAGGTTCTATATAGGAAGAATACACCGCTCCAGGGGTCCAAGAGCTAAAAGTTTTATATAGGAAGGGCTCGTAGCTCCAGGGTGAAGACTAGCAGTTCTATACAGGAAGAACTCCCAACCGAAGGAATTCACCCATGATATACAAGGTTTTATATAGGGAAAACCTATTGTGGTGAAAGCAAAGAGTCCTATATAGGAAGGGCTCCGAGCTTTACTGTCTTAGAGTGAGAGGTTTTATACAGAAAGAACTCATAGCTCTGAGATTTCAGAAGCTAAAAGTTCTATATAGGAAGGACTAGCGGCTCCCGGGTTTGAATACTATTAGTTCTATACAGAAGGAACTCCCAGTCGGAAGAACCCATCCGTGGCACAGAAGGTTTTATGTAGGAAAAACCAGCCGCGTTGAAGGTAAAAAGTTCAATATAGGAAGGACTCCAAGCCCTATCGTCTCAGAGTGAAAAGTTCTATATATGAGGGACTCATAATTTGAGGCTTCAGAGCGAAGGGTTCTACATAGGAAGAGCCTGTAGCTCCAAGATCGGAGGAGGAAGAAGTTATATATAGGAAGAAGTTATATATAGGAAGAACTTACGAGCCCGAAGATTCAACCGTGGAAAAACGGAGAGTTCCAAAAGAACACGTGTTTCTAAAGCTACAAATAGGGAAGTCGGATAAAAATGAGTGCTTATGAATCTTTGCTTTGTTCTCATTCCACGAGAACAAGCAAAGAGGGGCAACTTTAATCACTCATTTTTATCTGGTCTGTAAATACATATTAGTATGATTATTAGTATATTAGTGTTGCATGTATACATTGTATTATATTATTTTGCTATATGTTTATTATGTGTATGAGTGTTATTAATATATGTAAAGTGTGTGTAGTGTATGCATGTATATTATAAACTATGTATGTATACGTATTAATAAGTAATACGGTGTATGTGTGTCACGCATGTATCTACATTTAGTACGAGCGTATTGTTTTTACGAATAATATGTGTAGATGTTATGTTAATTATGTGTATGATTATATATGCATGTATGCTAGTATGTTATATTAATTAATGTTTGCATGTGTTTTGTACGCATTTAGTGTACATAGGTACATACGTATGTATTATCGTATGTGTATTATTATTATTAATGTTATTATTACTAATATTAATGTTATTATTATTAGGCTAATATAAGATGAAATCCAAAAAACATATTAAACCCAAAATAAATAATTACAGTCCATTACATATTACAGGGCCTGAAAATATTAATATTATTACAAGGCCTGATCAGGCCCAAATCGGCCAGCCCAAATCCTAAGAAACCCTAACCCACATCAGATAATAGAGCCCTAACGTCATCTTTTTATCTTGCGGCTGCAGACGAGGGCCGTTGGATCAGATCTGGATCCAACGGCCACGATTTGAGGCATAAAGACCCCTCATCTACCACTTGAAGTCCACGCGCGGGCTGTTGGATTCTCCACTCGCGCGTGTGAGACACGTGCAAGACCGGCCATCTTTTTCAGGCCACGTGGCGTGATCCCGGACCACTACATCATTTCCGAGGCCTCATCTCAGCCATCTGATCATCGAGCGATCCTAACCATTGGATCAGATCTGATCCAACGGGTAGGAACAATTCTGGTTGTAATAATCGCCTCGTCTCCCAAGGCGCCAGTCTGCACAGCCGAATAGTCACCTCCACCATGCCGCTCCCCATGCCGGCTGTACCAACCACCAAGCATGGCCAGGCACGCCAAAGACACGAAAACAGAAAGGCATCCAAAAGAGACTATATCATATGTACTAGTCTAAAAAGAAAAAATGATATGTAACTCAAGAGACAAAAAAATCAGCGAGTCAGTTGTAATCAGTTACCAAAAATAAAAAAGAAGCACCAAGTTTCAGTGGTAACCTCTCTTTCTTTTTCTTACTTCCTTGAATGCATGTACAATAAAAAAATAAGAAGTGATAACAAATAAGAACTGAACATGGTGAACTAAAAGGAGATGAAGGTCCCTTTTGGTTTCATTTCGGTTAAACAAAAACATTTTTTCACTTCGTATTTGCTCAGATCTAGGCAAAAGGTGGAGTCTTAGTGTAAATCAAAGTTTAGATTTGGGTTCAGTTTGAAACGAGGTTTGTTTTGGGGTGTTTCTTTTGGTTCGTCGACGCCGGCTAGCGGCGGCCGACAGTGGAGAGGACGGCGGAGGGTCACTAGTTTCTGGGTTTCATCGAGGGCTTAGTGTTTATTTTGAGAGAAGATGAAAGAGTGGGGAGAAAACATTATCTTAAGGCTAAAAAAATGAGGAAAAGGGAGAGGAGAGGCCGGTTAGGGAAATTTATAAGTAAACCTCTAATTAAAATTGGCCTAATTACATCATAAATCATCCCGTGTTTTGGGAATTTCTGAAACGGCCTCACCCCTTGGGGAAATTACGAACCTAATCCCCCTTATATTTCCAAGTTTTTCAATTTCGTCCTAAAATCTATTCAAAATCCGTTTTCAAATGGTTAAGTTAAACGCCCAAGGATCTCGCGTTTTTGAACTTTGCATTTCGAGCTTGCCCCTTGGTCCAACTACAGATTTAGTCCTTTTAGGTTTTGTTTGATTTGCAATTTCGTCCCTAAATCGCACTTTATTACCTTCTAATTTCTGTTTCCTATTTTCATTTCTTTTCATTTCAGTCCGTTTCCATGTTTAAATATTCATGTTTATTTATTAAGATTGTATATGTTGATATGGCCCTTTTGCATTCTTACGTATTTCTTGTACATATTTTGTATTCCCACATATGTGTTTAGCTTATGATGATTATGTATTTTGTACGCATGTTCGCTCGTTCGTATCATACATGTTCGATTAATGTCTTAGTTGGCTCGTGCATGACATGTTTTTGTATCTTAGCATGTATTGTACGCTCTCTTTGATCTTAGGTCATGTGTTAGCATGTTTCCTTTGTCATGTATAATACCGTGTTTCTATTTTTCGTATGCAAAATATGTCGTAAACTATGTGTTAGGTGCTAGTTTCTCTATTAGTATGTTGTTCTGATTTGTGAAATTGAAATTATAATATATTTATGTCTTGCATATGTTGCACTGTGCTTTATTTTTAATACGCATGTCTTCTTGAAATTTGTGTTCTTGTTCCCACATATTTTTATTCATGCCTCGTTATTATTATGATGTGCTATGTTCGTGTTGTTTATCATGTTTATTTACTTTCGTGTCACCCGTTTATTATTATTTATTTTGTTTTGTCCATTACTATGTCAATGCGAATGTATGTTTCCAAGTTATTTCTCTAAGGTTGCATAATGGAATATAAATTGTCAATGCGGTGCCCTTTTATCCGAGCGTAAATGGGGCCAGTATCAGGCATAGTGATAGTGGTTGAGCGTTTACTCTCGGATAACGGGGCCTTTAAAATTTACTCGCACTTATAACCAAATTTCAAACTAATCGTCACTTTAATTCGAAAGTCTGATATTAATAAAGCGGTAATTATTAAAGTACTAATTTTGGGCGGTGTAGAGGTGCTAATCCTTCCCCATCCGTAACCGACTCCTAAACCCAACAGTTTTCGAATCTCTGGTTTTATGGTGTCCGACCTACCTAAGTGGCCGGTGGTGACTCCAATTCCTAAATAAAACGCGGTTTTTAAAACCCCACGGAATGAATATTTTAATACCCAAAAAACCACAAACGCTTCGAAACTCATTTTTTTAGCGGAACAAACATCGCTACAGTTCCCAAATATCCTTATACATTTTTACGGATCTCACATGAATAGAAAAAGGGCTACAGTGATCCTCCTTGAGGATCTCATCTTGAAATAACTTGTCATTGGATACACATATTTGATCACGAAAGCTTAGGAGTCCTTCTATATTGACCTTGAATTAAGAATCGGGATTGCTCTAGAGTTTAGAAACAAAGGCTTGTAACCCAAGATCTTGATCTTGCAATGACTTAATCCTTGATACAATAGTGGACTAAATCTATAGTTCAACTACTAAAGGTCGATACTTTCTGAGCTGAAAGTGAGTATTAATAGCTCGAGAGGCAGGCACAGGCTTGCGACTAAGCAAGTCAGCAACAAGATTAGCCTTGCCCAGGTGATAATTAATTATAAGATCGTAATCTTTAAAGAGTTCCATCCACCTCCTCTAACGAAGGTTCAGTTTTTTCTGTGTCAATAGATACTTAAGACTTTTATGATCGATGAAGAGATAGTATTTTTCTCCGTAGAGATAATGCCTCTGGATTTTTAATGCAAACACAACTGCAGCCAATTCAAGGTCATAAGGAGGATAGTTCATTTTATGTGGCTTTAGTTGTCTTGAAGCATACGAGATAACCTTCCCTTTTGCATCAATACACATCTTAACTTGAGATGTGAAGCATCACTGTATACTGTATAGTCCTTGTCGAACTAGGGTTGGGTTATGACCGATGCATGAGTCAATACTTGCTTGAGCTGGTCAAAGCTACGTTGTTGTTCGGTCTATTCAAAAGGAATATCATTTCGAAGAAGCTTGGTCAATGGTGCTGTTAATATAGAGAATCCTTTAACGAACCTCCTATAGTAGCCAACAAGACTGAGGAAACTTCAAATTTCCTCAACATTCTTCGGTGGTCTCTATTCAATGATGGCTTGAATCTTTTTCGGGTCTAATTGAATACCCACTGCAGACACAATGTGTCCCCAAAAAGAGACTAAATTTAGCATAAAGTTGATTTTCTCGAAGGGTTTGAAGCACAATGCATAGATGATCTCTATGTTCGGCTCTAGTCTTGGAATAGATCAATATGTCATCAATGAAAACCATTACAAACTTAGTAAGATAGGGCCTAAAAATCCAGCTCATGAGATCCACGAAGGCAGCCGGTGCATTGGTTAACCTGAAGGGCATCACCAAGAATTCGTAGTGGCCATACCTTGTACGAAAAGTAGTCTTGGGAAAATCACATTCTTTGACCTTCATCTGGTACTACCCGGGCCTTAAATCAATCTTGGAAAAAATGGTGGCATCCTTAAGTTGGTTAAAAAGATCATCAATCCTCAGAAGATGATACTTATTCTTGATAGTCAGCTTATTCAATTGTCGATAGTCAATGCAAAGGCACATAAATCCATCTTTCTTCTTAACAAAGAGGACCAGAGCTCCCCAAGGTGAGGAACTCGATCGGATGAAAACCTTGTTCGACAAGTTTTAAATTTGGGTCTTGAGCTCCTTGAGTTCTACCAGAGCCATTCTGTAAGGTGCAATCGAAATCGGAGTGGTTCCAAGTTGTACCTCAATTCCAAACTCAACTTCATGTATGGGTGGCAAACCCAGAAGTTCATCAGGAAACACATCAGGAAATTCTTGTACGATGTCGATGTCTTACAATAGTGGTTCTTCCTTGTTCTTACCTTCAATGGCATACAATAATGGATTACTACCTCCAGAGTTCATGAGAGCTATGCTCTCCTTACTGAGACCTCAAAGATACAACTTCTTCTTACTACAATCCACCCAAGCTTGATGCTCACCGAGCCAATCAAGCCCTAATATAATATCAAATTCATAAATATGAAGAGTCACAAGTTTGGTCAGAAAAGGAATCCCTTAAATTATTAAAGGACAGTTTTTGTATACTAAACTGATTACAACACTATCACCTAGTGGATTCTTTATTTTAACCTTAGTAGCTATAGACTCGTACTACAACTTAAACTTTTTTATCAATACGGTGCTTATAAAGGAATGAGTGGATCCAGGATCTATTAATGCATAAACATGATGAGAATGCATTTCAATGGTACCTATAATAATATCTGGATCATCATTATCCTCTCTGCTCCTCACATGATACACTTGAGCAGAAGCCTAAGATTCTTGTCAGTTTGGGGTCCTTGTAGAGCCACTAGGTCTCTCTATAGCTTCTGATACAGGTTTCTTATGTCCCTTACTCTTGAAAAATTTTGCAGGTGACGCCGGAGAGACTGGTATTGTAGCCTTGGAAGTGTTCATAGGACAATCCTTGATGAAATGATCTTGCTCACCACAATAGAAGTAAGCCTCAGTCTGTTTACTACACTGGCTTGCTAGATGCCTCATCTGGCAATAGGTACAGACGGGGTATTAGAAGACCCGACCCAAACCTCTAGTACTTCTAATGGATATAGTCCTAGCAACGGACTGTGAGATAGTCGATGGCCTTGAAACATTGCCATAATGAGACGGCTATTGATAGTATTACTGCTTAGGTATATATTGCTTACCTTTCTTGTAGGGTAGAGGAGGACAAGAATTTTCTTAGGGCCTTTTTGTCAGAACGAGATAACCCACTAGTACTCTACGCCCTCTGGGTAGCTTCAATAGCTATAGCTTGATTCATGAGCTCTTGAAAATCGGTGATACCTAGAACGTAAACAAAGGGTGAAGTTCGTCACTAAGCCCTGCAATAAACATCCTGCACTGCTCCTTTTCTTTCTTTATGTATTCAGCTCTATACTTACAGTACTTACTAAATTCGTGAATGTGTTGTTCTACTAGCCTTCCACCTTGTTTGAGATGTAGAAAGATGTCTCACCTTTCAACTAGATAGAAATCACTAATGCATTTCTTACAAAACTCCTTTAGGAAGAATCCTCAGGTAATGGCTTCCTCTGGGATGGTGAGAATGCTTGTTTCCCACCAACGTAAGGCTTCATCAGCAATTAGTGTAAGAGTACACTCTAACTTGTTCTCGTCAGAACACTGTAATTGCTTATTCAATATCCTTAATGTTTTATCGAGACAGTATTAGGCAACCTCTGGGTCATTGCTTTCCTTTCCAATGAACGTATAAGCTCTATACTGAGCAACCTTATCAATAGGAGCTCAAGACATAGAGATACCAGCCACATAAAATTATGCTGCCTGGTCAGTCTTTAGGGTAGTCATGAATTGCTTGAACATCTCAACCATGTTCTGATAGTACTCAAACTGAGCAGTTTGAGCTGAGGATTCAGGATTTGGTACCTCTTGTTGAGGTTCTTTAGGATTAGGTGGATCTTCCCCCTTATCTCCTTGCCACGAGTTGAGGAGCCGGTGAAATGCTCAACATTCTGATGAGCTTCGTTTGACTCAAACATAATTACTATGTAAAGAAAAATGATCGAATTAGCTTCAAGTCACAACATACACAATAGTAAACTCTTAGGTGGCATATGCAATGCAATGACAATACAATAGGCTTCGGTTTAATTCTAGAATCGACTAAACTCTACTTTAATACCACAAATGTAACACCCCTTTCTCGGTGATGCTATCAGTGAATGATAGTGGTGATCGGTATAGTAATTTTGACGATTTAATGACAATTTGATGTACAATGCAATGATTCAATATTATTATACAATGAAACAATAATCTTAAATTGGTTCGATACAATATTTAACTTTTTAGGGACCAAACTATAATTACTTTAAATTATAGGCCTTTTTCAAAAATTAAACTTACCAATATGAAATTCAACTTATAAATAGTGACCATATAAATTTTCATCCCATTCAAAGGTCATTTACCTAGTCAATTAAGCCATTTAATAAACGGTGACCATTTCGTGATTTACCAGACTCATTCCTATAGCTTTTAACTGATTTACATGTTTGGACATTAGTACTTGAGGAGGTCATACCGATTCGCCTGGTCCATGGTTGTTATTACTGTTACAATGAAGGGTTTGTACCGATACGGGAACAATCTGTATCAGTATGCTATGCATGATACAACTTAGATAAATTCTAGTAACATTTAACCGTACTAAAATAGGCCAAGTCGTATCAGTACGGGGTGTAACATAATAAAGGGCTCGATACGACATAATTTAATTTCGATATGCCAACCCTAATTCCTAAAATTAATCGATCATCAATACCGATACGATCTCACACGTACCGATACGATGCTAGAGTAAATTTACAGTGTTGAAATCAAGTATCGATACGCACAAGGTAGTATCGGTACGCTGCGTTGACCAATGTTGACATATCCCAATATGCATACTCATACCGATACACTTTCACCCGTATTACGATAGAGTCTGTAATGACAATTTATGTATGGTTTTTATCCATTTCGGCCTATCAAAACTTGTCCAAATTTCAAGAAACTTTACCAGCAACCTCTTTTAGTCCCAAACTAATAACATGTTAAATTTCAAGGCTATCTGAAATCGTTTACCATGTTGTCACCTTTTAGAGCCAAAAATGTATGTTTTACCAAATTTCAATATACTCATAGGTCCATTTTACCTTAAACTTGAGCAAACACATAACCATCATATATATATATATATATATATATATATATATATATATATATATCAAAATGGGTCATTTATGCATACTTAGACCCCATGCCACCATTCTAGGAGTTTATAGATGAGAGGAACATTACATAGTCTTATAGAGTGACTTGCAAAACTTGCTCCTTTTCGATCCTCGCAACTTATATTCCTTGACCTGAAATCCATGAAATGAGATGCGTTAGGCTTATTTAGTCTAGTGAGGTAGTCAACAACAATGTTGTAAGCAACACAATGGATGCCAATAATATCAATGATAATATTTCAATGCATATAACATCTCAAACCATGCTTAACAATGATTTGAACAACTTTAACCCTTGGATTGATATGAGACAGTGGATATGTGAATTCCCAACCAACATTGCCAAATCAAAAAGTGGTCAAATCCTACCAACATCGCCAATGGACAAATATCTTACAAATCCCGCTAACATCGCCAAATAGATCCTTAGCTCAAGAACTGTAGTCCACTCCGTACCAATGAGCTCATGAATTCTATGGTATGCCAATTGTATCCAATGTCTATTTGAATCCAATGTCTAGTAATTGCCAATAACAACGAAAATATTCAATATCGTTTAATGTTTAATATTAATAACAATAATCAATGCTTGTCTTGTTTAATGATGGCCATATAAGTCATTGCCAATACAATGATTTTGCCAAAACGATGATCTTGCCAATGCAATATTCTTATCAATACAATGATCTTGTTAATGCTATGGTCAATAATCAATATGCATATCTATGAATCTCAATAGTATATCAATGGGGTCAATGGCAATATCAATGATCAATATATATTTCAATGGTAACGATATCAATACTATGACCCAATAATCAATGTTTCAATTCAATAAGCTTACCAGTGTAGCTTTCTATGAGGTTTCGATATAATCATACCGTGTAGGGATAATGATAATGCAAAAATCAACGAATAATGAAACTGGGAAGGCACCTAGCCATTCTTGAGACTCCAACTACACTCACCGATACTTTTGAAGCTTTTAGGGCTCTCAGATTACTATCCCCTTATTCATTTGCTTATCAAATTCTGTTGGATTGGCTGATTCTTCACCACAAATGTTTTGAGCTATACAAGACAATATGGAATAAGGGTTACAACGATTTCAATTATTCCAATAGTAATAACTATGTTCATAGAAATTATTAGCTACGAAAAATGATAATGATCAAACCTTACTATCCCTAGAGAATTTTTAGGGTTATAGATTCTTGAATATGAGATTAAACATGGATGGAACCATAGAATCAATGAACCAATATGGGGTCATGACTTACTCAGTCGATAGCTATAAATTAGGATTAAGAAACTTAAGAAAAACAATGCTTGGATCACTCTCTAATGAATATTCTTGCTTGCCAATAGCTAGAGGAAGAAGATGGTGATTAAGGTGCTTGTTCTTTTCATCCTGGTAAGTTTTCTAAATCTTCCTTATTTCATTCTTAAAACTTTAGGATTCCTTAGGGTGAAGCAACCAAATCTGGAAAGCCCACGTATGTGGTGATTAAGCTCGAGGAGGGGCTAATCGCAAGGTTAGTCCCTCAACTCTTCAATCTCAGCACTTTTACCTCCAAACTTTGAATTTTCACAATATGGTCACTAAACTATTTTTTAGTGTTTTCAATATGGTCTTTAATTAATAACAATGCTTAATTAGGGTTCAATACTTGAACAATTGACCACTTATTCAATGGTCAACGCAATGGTTTGACTTTTCAATGTACGATTTTCGATCATCAAAATCTGATTCTGACTAGACTGGTTTTTAGGGTGTTACAATATAGACGGCAAAGCCATAGGCCTTACTGGTGCAACCATATGCAAAGCACAACGACATTGGCTGAAAGAATCAAATCTAAATAATGAATGCTAGACCCCACAAACTCCGGATCAAAGATCATCAAATTTCTTCTATTCCAAAGTTTCCAACATACAATGGGCATTGAGCTCCGAAGACGGTTATTCCATTAAATCTTATGACATTAAGAAATTCTTAATTTTGTTTCATGAAGTTTTTTGACATTTAAAGATCATAAGAGTTCAAGCTTATAACAAGGTTATTACAATCTAAGAATACAAATCATAGCATAGCAAGTATATAGATAAAATACAAGCAATACCAAAGGACTTGACAAGAAAGTCATGGCATAAATGTAACCATCCCAAAGAGATCTATTTGAGCCTTATGCAAAATGACAATGTGAATCCCAAAATTAAACGTTTCATACATTAAACACATAGAAACAAAGGTCAGAATGACTCTGTGTCATCTGAGACAAATGCGACTACACTCACCTGGTATCCCGAAGTTACGGGATATACTAAACCATAATTCCTACTTGCTCTTAACCGATTTCTCCAATCCAAAACCTTGCTTCACCAATGAATTTCTTGGTCTAATGATACATTACAAAAGAAACAATGCATTATAAACCATTCCAAACCTTTACATTTAATAGACCAACAACAACAAAACAATTCATTCAGTTAAATAATTATTAAATATTTATAGATTTACAACTAAGACCTACTTCTTAAATTATTTAAAGTGTCAAAACAGCCCCTAAACATATAAACAACCTCAAATATGTCTTATAGCTACCAAAAATAAAACACTATCTCGAAATTGTTAAATTATTAAGACACAATACTATCCTACTACGACCAAAATAGTCTCTTTCAAAATTCAACAGCAATCATTTGCATTATAGAGCTTCTTAGTTCAATCTATTTAATCCATTAACATGGCAGCTATGCAAGGTAATCCATTTCACATTCATTTCATGTTATTACAGCCTCCACTCTATGCTTCTTCCATTTTAATAAACTAGCTTATAAATCTATCATACATGTAAGCTTACCATCAGTTTCAAAACTATACAACATTAGCATAACAAAGCATTTTCCAGCATTACAAATTCAAATTTCATATACATTCCTTCATGCTTTCAATGACATTCAAGTCACCTAAAGTGCTGCTGCCAGGCAGACTGCGCATTACTCGATTAAGAATTCGTATCTTCCATTCCGTATGTCAGAATTTCAAACTGTTTACACCGTTAGAAAGCTGGCTTAAATACCTTTCTAATATATATGCCTTTTATTTTTACCTCTTATGAATTAATACAGAATTTAGTTTAAAGACACTCCCAGTTATGCCACCGGGCAGATTGCACTATCCTTAAAGAATCATCTCTATAAACTATTCTATAGCTCAAAATTCAATTCTGTTTGTTAAAAAAAACTAGATTGACTTATGGTTCTGTACATATAAGGATCATTCTCTGATTTGACTTATAGAATTTTTAGTGAATTTTAAACTTACTATCAACATCAACAGCAAGTCACAACAGTTTATGACTCCTTTGAACCCGAATTTTAACGTACATTTTGATCTTTACCCTTAAGACATTCTCATTTCTATATCTAAATTAAGTTATGAGTTTTGAAAGCATCCATGACATCAAAAGATCTTTTAGTTTTGAACTCTATATTTACAACATTCCAAAGAGAATCATAGCATCATCTTCTACTCTTAAATTTCCAGCATACAAAGACTTAATATAACCTTAATAATCACTATCAATTTCTTAAAATCAAAATAACTATCATAATCCTATAATTAGCTCAAATTCCATCTTATAACCTTAGTGAATTTCGGCAGCAACAAACAACCAATTCATCCTTTCTATTCATTGATATCTAAGACATAAATTATTTAAGACATTAATCAACATTATCTTCACAAACCATTCTGTTTTCATGCATAATCAATAATAAAAATCTTACTTCACCATTGCAGAAATTTCAGAATCAAAGACACATATAAACGACAACATTACAGCATGAAATCACAGATTAAACCATGCTTACAAAATAGCAAAATAGATTCTTAACAAGACATTAACTAAAGCTCTATCCTATTCAATTAACAAGCATATATCATCCGACATTCAAGGTTTCAAGGACATATCTAATAAGCTAAATTTTACCTTCTCTTTTAATCTTCAAGCACCAAAATTTGATAGATTAACTCTCCATATCAACGTTTCCAGCTCAACCCACAAGCAGCTCCCATGGAGACTTTCGGTTGAAGAAGGAAGAAGAACACACTCTTGCATTAAGCTCTCTCTTTCCTCTATTGATTAACCAGCATTTACCCTTAATTTCTCTATTTTTATTTTTATTTTTATTTTTATTTTTATTTTTATTTTTAATTACCAAGATTAAGATTATTCATCATCAAACCATCTTACATGTAAGACAACTCAACCATGTCCTCCAACTTTTAGCATTTCACCATGCATTCTTATTACTTAATCCATTGTTCAAAATGGTCACTCGAAATAAGACCTCAATCTTGGCATTTTAACATTAAGATCCTATTAGTAATTATAAGACTTTAATTCCATAGAAGACAATATGAATTTCAATCAATTTGCTTTAAAACTTTTAACCCTGACTTAGGGGTGTCACAACTTACTAAACGTCAGTGACCATTTCAGTAGTTTACCCAAGAATATTTGACATCAAAGAAGTTTGCTGCACTGATGAAGAGAAGTGCAACATTGTATTTCTTACTAGTACAAGAAACAATAAAGTGTTAGAAAACAATAAAATGCTAAAATAGGAAAAAATACGATTTTTTTATAATAGAAAAACTACTACAAATAATTAAAGAAAATACAAAAATTTGAAAACCAAACTTTCTTAAGCAACTTGAAAATTTTCGTTCAAACTGTTTTCGAAGTGTAAAAATCACAAAATTTTACGAGGTGCCTCCTTAGATATAGTAGGTCTGAGCTGGAACATTTTGACTTTGAATTCCTTCAAATGATTTTTGTTCCTTTTCTTTGACTAAAATAAACTTTTCCAAAAATGTGTAGAGAAAAAGAAGTAAATTTTAAATGAGCTAATCCTTAGTCATGTGGACTTATTTGACCCTATGGAATAAGCTTCTCCAAGCTTAGTAGAATGCTCTAATTTACTTCAAACGTGATGTCTGTCTTTTGAATCTTCAACATAGGACTTTGACATGTATTGTGTTGTTGGACTTGGAATAGGTCATTTGGCTTAAGAAAGTTCCCTTCTTCATTAGTCTCATATGTTTGCTTCTATTGTGAAGTAGTTTCATTGAAAGGTTGAAATCAATTAATTTTTTCTTGTGTTGAGATGTCGTCGTACCGCATTAAGGAATTCAACATCGAGCGTCGATATCCTTTGCTATATTTCTAGCGCTAAGATGTCTCCACTCTACATTAAGGAATCCAGCATTGAGCGCCGAGATCCTCAGCTTTATTTCTAGCGTTGAAATCATATTACTTCGTATCGAAGAGTTCTACATTGTTTATAGAAGAGTATAAAGTATCGAGATACTCTATCATACATCTAGCATCGAGATGCCTTCACATCGAGGAGTTACAAATTGTTTCTACATGGACGTTAAGATGCCTTTGCTCCTCTTAAAGACAGCCTACTCAATTTCTACAAGATTCATGATAACAACACCTCCAGTTATTGAATTCTTCGCACTTAGCTAAATTTATAAAGAGACGTCGAGATCATTCGCTATATGTCTAGCATCAAGATACCTTCGTTGCCATAACTAACAAAGGATAGACAAATCCAACATGATTCAAAAGACAAGAACTACAAATGAAAACATAACCAAATTCTTATTAAAAGAGAAATTCTTTACAAAATCCTATAGCTATTACACAAAAAACTAATGTAAAGCTAAGACATCATTCTCCTCCAAAACATATGGTCTCAATCTGCGCTTTCAATCTACTTGAATGATAGAATGAAATAGCTACCAAAACGGTTTCAATCTAACCTTCAATTACAAGTCTTGATTCATGTCACATTATGTTATTCCCTCGACAAAAGGGGACAAGCAATGTACCTCCACTTTTGAGTCCTTCGTATTTTCACTTCTTCATCACAACTCCTCCCTATTAAGGGCCTTTGGAGTTTCACTAAGATACTTAGGGCTAACCTGGAGATAACCCTACCATATATTTCACTAAGGTATGATCCTCGACACTATCATTGTCAAGTTAATTGACCCACCAACTGAATCTATTATCTGACAGAAAGATTTATATTGCCAACCCTTTAATACATATCGACCTTAGGACTGACATCAGCCATCAACCAATGGCATTTATATACCCATAGAGGATAGACCAGGGACAGAGTCATAGATCCCCTTTTAAATTTTTTTGGTATAACTGCATTTGAGGTCCTCTATAGTTTAAATAGTAGTCAAATAAAATTTTTGCCCCTTCTAATTTTTAGATTTGAAGGCTTAATAGACCTTTGTCCCTTCCAGTGTTTAATCCTACCTTTGTCCCTGAAAGATACTAGAGGCAATTTCTAGACCCTAAAACCACTATTCATCATTTTTTCTACCTCATCTTCTCTCCCTCATTTTCTACCCACATCATCAATTTAGGACTCTCCATCCAAATAAAAAAAAGATTCGTCTAAAACCACTATTATCCCATTCTAACCATCAACAATTCTCTTTTTAACTTTAATTTCTTTCCTTTAGTTTTCTTTTCCATTATTCTCATCTATATTTGTTTATCCAAAAAGAACATAAATTATACGTAACAACCCAAAACCAGGCCTAGTCAAAATTCAATTCCGGTAACCGAAATCTTTGCATCAGAAAGTCAAAACTATAGTATTGACCTTTTGACCAAGTGGTCAATTATTGGATTATTAAACTTTAATTAAGTATTTTTATTGATCAAGGGCCTTATTGTGAACCTTTAAAACTTGTCTTAGTGACTAAATTGAGAAAATTGAAAGTTTAGGGGTAAAAGTATAAAAAGTAAAAAAGTTTAGGGACTAACCTTGCTATTAACCCCTCATAAAGATTAATCACCACATACGTAGGATGCTCAGCTTGGCTTCCATAGGAAGAAAATCTTTGGCTTTTGGAAATTAAAAAGAAGGAAAGAAAATATAACTTACCAGTTGGATTTTTACAAGCTAGTAGCTCCTTCATCTTCTTCCTCTAACCAAGTCAAGCACACACCTCCATTGGAGGATAACTTACGCTTTGATTTTCTCAAGTTCCTTAATCCTAGATTATAGTCATCGATCGGGTAAGCTATAATCTATTGTTGGCCTATTGATTTCATGGCTAAACCATATTTAATTCCAAGCTCAAGAATGCTATGAACCCTAAAATTTCCTAAGGATATCAAGTTCAATGCTTATTGGTTTTCATAGCTAATAGGTTGCTATGAATCTATTATTTATATTGAAATCCTTGTGATTTCTATTTCCTTGTAGCTCAAGAGAATCAAGGTGACGAATCACCAAATCCATCAAACCCCAATAAGTCAAAGAATAAGGGGATTGTCATCCGCGAGGCCTAAAAGCTTCGAGAGTATAGTGAGTGTAGTTGGAGCCTCGGGATTGGCTAGATGTCTTTCCCGATTTCATTAATATTGTTTATTGCATTTCCATCCATGATTTCAAGGTATGGTTACATAGACACCTCGTAGGAGGTACTATTGGTAAGCTTGGGTAAGCTTATTGCATTGATATAGGGATTATTGAATCATATATTGTCATTGATTTCATTAAAATATTGAGAAAAGACATATTGATCATTGTATATTGTTATTGATATATTTTTATTGTCATCGCTACCGATGTTGCTATTGTTATTGTTATTGGCCTAAGTATTGAATCCTTGGATACGAATGGATATGGGATACAGTTGGCATACCATAGAATTCTTGAGCTCATTGATATGAAGTGGACTAAGGTACTTGAGCTAAGGCTCTATTTGGCGATGTTTGCAGGATTTGATGGTATTGGTCTTATTGGCGATGTTGAAGGATATTGACCATTTATTGCTGGCAGTGTTGGTTGGGAATTCACGTATCCACATTCACATATCGATCCAAGGAATTAAATTATTGTTAAAACATGATTTGAGATGTATTTACATTGATATCCATGTTATTGATGATATTGGCATACATGTTATTATTATTGACTGCCTCACTAGGCTATATAAGCCTAACGCATCTCACTTCCACGCATTTTTAGGTTAAGGGTGTGTCAGATCAAGGATCGGAGCTAGGTGAGTTTTGAAGCAAGTCACGCAAGCTAAAGTAATGTAAACCTAGCCTTTGAACTTCTAGTATGATGGCATAGGGCCAAAACTTATTAGTTTAGCCCCATTTTGAATGTACATGTGGTTCACTATGTTGAATGGGTTGAAATATGAAAAATGTCATGATAGTAGTTTGAAAAAATTTGTGAAATGGCCTAAAATGCACTAATAAGCGAAAACTTGGTAAATGGATTCATATTGACATGAAATTTGACATGTATATAGATTCGATGTTTTTAAGTTTGCTGGTAAAATTTGCTAACCAGTGGGTAAGATTAAGGCCCTTAATTTGACTAAAAACCAGACAAGTTATGTTATTACAGGTCTAGGCGTACCGGTACGGGTGGTGTCGTACTGGTATTGATAAGCAATTTTGGGCAATGTTAACCCAAGCATACCGGTACGGGTGGAGTCGTATCGGTACTGACATGTAATTTTGGTATAGTGAATCAGTGTGTATCGATACTACTATAGTGGTACCGGTACGCCAAATCAACACTGGAATTTCACTGTAGCAAGGGTACTAGTACGGGTGGGATCGTACCGATACCTATTAACGATTCAATTTGGGAATTTAGGGTTAGCGTACCGGTATGGTAATGGTCCTGTACCGATACAAAGGCATCGAATTCTCGTATCAGTACAATATACTGTGTATTGATATTAGATTCAGGTTCGAAAGAATTTATTTCAAGGGCGTACCGATACGGCCTCATGAGTATCGGTACCGATACAGGTGAGTTAAAGTTAGTTATATAGTTTTGAAATCTTGCATGATGGTCACGAAATTTTATAAGGCTTAATTGAATGTGTAATTGAACTATAAATTCATTAAAAAATTATAAGTAGGATGCTTATGTATTTCACATTGGTAACCCTAATTATTAATAAGTCCATGTAATTTTCAAGAATTAAAATTTAGTCCCTAAATTTGTATAAGTTACCAAATAATCCCTTAATTATAATTTGACTAAGTTTACATTGATCATAGGCATTCATGGCATCGAATTAACAACGATAATTCAATGTTTATAGTACAAGTCATCGTAATTAAATAACTAATCAACATATTATTCACCGGTAACGCTTTCTGACCCGGATTCCTACCAGACCGAGAAGGGTGTGTTACATTTGTGGTACCAGAGCTAGAATTTAGTTGATTCTAGGACCAAATCGAAGTCTATTGTATTGTTATTGCATTGTATATGCCACCTAGGAGTTTATTGTTGTGTATATTATGCCTTGCGATTAATCCGATCCTTTTTCCTCTTATAGTATAAGATGTCTGACTCCGAGAAAGCTCCGAAGAAGTTGAGCATACTATCGGCTCCTCGACACATGGCGAGGAGAAAAGGGGGAAGTGTAACATCCCAAAATTGGCCTAGTTAGGATTCGATTTTCGATTATCGAAAACCTTATTTCCGATTGAGTAAGAAATATATTAAATGTGATTGATGGATTAAAATTAGTTAATTAACAAGATTCGGTAAATAAAGTTGAAGGATCAAATTAAAAAGATTTAAAGTGGGAAACCTTTTACTAAATATGCAAGATTTGAAATATAGGGTAATGTGTAAGAGACTTGTGAGAATGTGAGGACTAGGCGGGTAATTAGACTACCTAGTGATCAAATTGAAAGAAACTAAAGTATCAGTAGTGACTAAATTGAAAAGATTGAAAGTTAAGGTGCTCTAGAAAGCATTGGTAAGTTTTTTCGTGTTGTCTTGCATCAAGTTGCATTGGCAAGAGTATTGCATGTGTAAATTCATTGCATCGACAAGTTCATAGCATTGGTTAAATCATTGCATCGATGAAAACATAGTATGGATAAGATTATCGTATTAGCAAAAACATTGTATTGGCAAGGCTGTTTTATTGATAAAACTATTGTATTGACAAGTATCATTGGAGCTAAGGCTCAACTATCGAACAAGAATATCTTTCTATTTTTAAATTATAAGACATGTAAGTTTCCTTGCAATGGAAGCTCTTGGACACTTTAGCATGGTACATGGTATATTCGGACTACGGTCCATGAGCTACGGCTCAAGGGTAATGACCCTATATTAGCGATGTTGGAGGTTATGAGGAGATGATGGTATAGGAAGTATTATTGTTATTACATTGATACAAGCCATTGTTTTGTGCTTTGTGCTTGCTTAAACACGGGTCAACGCTACCTATGTCTAAATGTGTTCCAAGGCAAACAATGTTAAAAGACAAGTAAAACTATGGATACGACTATTGTATAAATAAAAAAGAATAAAACATGGAAATGGATTCACGTCATTGAGCATTGTTCATGTATATGTGTTCATTGGGGCCACCATGATCATTGTTGCATTGCCTTTATGAAATCTATTATTATTGTTATCATAATATTATTGAGACACTACCTTTCTAGGCAAAGTATGCCTAATGCATTCATTTCCATGCATCATTTCAGGTTTAAAAGTTCCAAGGACGTTATCGTGGTTTAAGGTTGCAAGTCACTCTCTAAGATTTTTGAGTAATGTATCTTTGTCCCTATAACTCCTAGAAAGATGGCATATGGCATGTGTATATGTATGTATGTGTGATCATGAGGTGTATATTATGGGATTAAAAAAAGAAATTAACCTAAGTTTATGAAATGCCTAAACATGACATACTTGAGTAAAGCAAGGAAATATGTAATTGGATATGTTTAATGAGGTCTTATATGAATTGAATTGTAAAAAGGTCATGAGGATTATGTAAATAATCTATGAGTTAATCATTTAATGTTATGATGTTAGGTATGTATTGCATGATAAGAAATAAGTCTAAAATGATGTATTTTGTATGTAAGTATTGTTCACTATGTTCAAAGAGTTAAAATATGAAATATGATATGTTGGTATTTTGGCAAAATTGGTAAAATGGCCTAAAATGCACTAATAAGAGAAAACATAGTAAATGGATTCGTATTGGCATGAAATTGGACTTACATTTATAAAAAAATGTTTATAAGCTTGTTGGTAAAATTTGGTAATCATTGGACAAGGTTAAGACCCTTAATTCGACCAAAAACCAGATAAAATCTGTCATTATAGGCCTTGTTGTGCCGATACGGGCGATGGCATATCGATACGGCCTTGCATATTTGGTCAATTTAACGTTGGCGTATCGATACTCTTTTAGACGTATTGGTACGGGTTATAGCCACTGAAAAAATATTATAGCACCGTGCCGACACTGTACCGATTCTGTAAGTTGACCTTCTAAGCGTTGACCATGCGTACCGATATCGGTACGAGCTTAATGAGAATTAACCATTTTAACGGTCATGAAGGGCGTACCAATACGGCCTACAGCGTATTGGTACAGACTGTCATTACTAGAATTTGAGACCTATATAGCTTACCGATACGGATGTACCCGTACCGGTACGGTCCCTAATGTTTGTAACTGATTTAACGAACAAGACATAGGCGTACCAATATAGCCTCTTTGAGTATCGGTATAGAGGTAGGTAAGTTAGTTAAAAGGTTATTAATGAAGTTTCAAAAAGTTGTAATTTGGTCACTAAAATCTTATAAGGCTTAATTGAAGGTACAAACGAACTCTGATTGAAATAAAAATTTGTAGGCAATACATTTATGTATTTTATTTTGTATTGGTAACCCTAATTTTTTAAGACCCTAAAATTTATTGGCTTTTACAATTTAGTCCCTGAATTTGTATAAGTTATCAAATAGTCCCTTAATAATAATTTGACTAAGTTTATATGGTTTATTGCCATTCATTGCATTGAAATAGCAGCTTTAATTTATTATCTATCGCATGAACCATCAAAATCAAAAAACAATCACCGTATCATTTACTGGTAACACTTTTGACCCAAATTCCTACCAGACCAGAAAGGGTGTGTTACAGGAAGACCCTCTGAATTCACAAGTTCCTCAACAAGAACCACCGAATCTCGAACCTATACTGTGGATTGTTCAATTTGAATGTTATAAGAACATTACTGCAATGTTCAAATAGTTTATGGCTACTCTTAAGTCTGAGCAGTCTACACAATCTTCCGTAGCTGTTACTTCTATAACCCATGCCCCTATTAATAAGCTGGCTCTACACCGAGCTACTACCTTTACAGGAAGGGCTGGTGAGGACCCTGAAGCGGCGGAGTATTGGTTGGAAAACACCTTAAAAATATTGAATAAGCAATTACAATGCTCAGATGAGCACAAACTCAAATGCGCCCTATCCCTGTTGGAAGAAGAGGCTCTACATTGGTGGGAAACCACTATACTTACTGCTCCCGAAGAAGCTGTAACATGAGAGTTATTTCTGCGTGAGTTCAGAAAAAAATACATCAGTGAGTATTACTTAGCTGAAAGACGGGATATATTCCTATATCTCAAACAAGTTGGGAGACCGGTGGAGCAATACATCCACGACTTCTACAAGTATGGAGCTGAGTACAAAAAGAATGAAGAAGAGAAGTGCAGTATGTTTGTTGCAGGGTTAAGTGATGAGCTTTGACCTTTGTTCACTGCATTGGGGATCACAAATTTTCAAGAGCTCATAAATCGAGCTATCTCTACCGAAGCTGCTCAAAAGTCACAAAGACTAGTGGGCCAACCCGATCTGAAAAGAGGCCTCAAGAATATTCCCATCCTCCTTTGCCATATAAAAAGGCAAGCAACAAGGGTTTAAGCAACAGTACTATCAGCAGCCTACCCGATAATTTTGCCAAACCACAAACCATGTCTCAATCTGTTAAAAGAACACCCTCCAATGAGAGTACCGGAGGTTCAGGATGAGAATCTCAATATTCTATTTGTAATTTCCGTCAAAGAATGCATCCTACGGGACAGTGTTGTAGGTAATCTGGAGCCTATTTTTTTGTTGTGAACAAGGCTATTACATCAAAGATTGTCCAATGAATACCTCCAAGTTTTCTGCACTGGCAAACCCAGCGTTCCCTGCTCAGTCCTTCAAGGATAAGGGACAGAAGCAAGCTATAGCCGGAGCTTTCGAGAGACCTGGTGGCTCTACGAAAACTCTAAGCCGTCAAGAATCCAAGGCTTCGGCACAAGTTTATCATGTAAGGAGCAGGGAGGATGAGGAAGATCCAGATATTATAGCATGTACTATTGAATTATGTACTCACCCTATTTATGCATTGATTGACCTTGGATCCATTCATTCCTTTATTAGTACTGTATTGATTAAAAGATTTAAGTTAACATACGAGCTTGTAGCCTCCAAAATCACCATAACCAACCCTTTAGGTGATAGTGTTGTAATTGGGATAGTATGTAAAAATTGTTCCCTCATAATACAAGGAATACCTTTCCCGGATAATCTTTTGGCCCTCCCTATCCATGAGTTTGACGTCATATTAGAGCTTAACTGGCTCGAAAAATATCAAGCTTGGGCGGATTGTTCAAAGAAGAAATTGTACCTTCGAGGCCTTGGCAAGGAGAGCGTAACCCTTATGGATTCTAGTAGCAAGGGATCATTGTTATATGCTAGTGCAAGTAAAGAAGATCCTCAGTTGCAAGATATAGATACCGTGCAAGAATTTTCCTATGTATTTCTCGATGAACTTCTAGGTTTACCACTCACCCATAAAGTTGAGTTTAGATTAAAGTGTAACCTAAAACCACCCCGGTTTCTATTGCACCTGATCGAATGGCACCGGTTGAACTCACCGAGCTTAAGTATAGATTCAAGACCTATTGAACAAAGGTTTTATTCGACCGAGTTCCTCACCCTAGGGAGCTCTAGTTTTTTTGTAAAGAAGAAAGATGGATATATGTGCCTTTGCGTCACTTACCGGTAGCTAAATAAGCTCACCATCAAGAATAAGTATCTCTTGCCAATAATTGATGACCTATTTGACCAACTTAAGGATGCAACTGTCATTTCTAAGATTGACCTAAAGTTTGGGTACTATCAAATGAGAGTTAAGAAATGTAATGTGCCCAAGACAGCCTTTTCCTAGATGATATATTGATTTACTCCAAGAATCAAGCAGAGCATCATGACCACCTTCGTGTCGTGCTCCAAACCCTTTGGGAGAAGCAGTTGTATGCCAAGTTTAGTAATTGTGAGTTCTGGCTCACCCAAGTTATATTTCTAGGACATTTAATTTCTACTGAAGGTATTCAAGTAGATCTGAAAAAGATTCAAGCTATAGTTGAGTGGAGGCCACTGAAGAATATTGGCAAAGTTCATAGTTTTCTCGGTCTTACTGTTATTATACAAGATTCGTTAAAGGAATTTCTATAATAGCATCACCATTAACCAAACTCCTACGGAAGGATGTCCCTTTTGAATGGACTGAGAAGCAACAACACAGTTTTGATTAACTTAAGCAAGTATTGACTCATGCACCGATCCTAACCCAACCTGAGTTTGGTAAAGACTACACCGTATATAGTGATGCATCGCATCAGGGCTTAGGATATGTATTGATGCACGAAGGTAAGGTTGTTATGTATGCTTCAAGAAAACTTAAGCCACATGAAATAAACTACCCTACCCATGATCTTGAATTGGCTGCAGTTGTCCTTGCCTTAAAGATCTAGAGGCATTATCTCTACAGAGAAAAATGTTACCTATACACCGATCACAAGAGCCTTAAATACCTATTGACACAAGGGACCTTAACATTCCTAATAGATAGAAATACTCAAAGATTATGATCTTGTAATTGATTATCATCTGGGCAAGGCCAACGTTGTAGCCGATGCACTCAGCTGTAAACATTCGCCTGATAAGTAAATTATTGAATATTAAACCTTGAACACTGATTACTATATTGAAATAACAGTACAGTAATCGCATTGTAGCTCCTCAGACTATCAACGCTCATTTCAAGTTATAGAAACACTGACCTTTAGTAGCTGAACTTCAGGTTTAGTATACCATTGTGATAAGAATCAAGTTATTGTAAGATCAAAACCCTGAATTGCAAGCCATCATTTCTAAACTTCAGAGTAATCATGATCCTGACTTTAAAGTTAACACTGAAAGACTTGTATTTCTGTGATAGAATTTGTATACCAAATGATGAATCCCTCCGTGTGACATTCTCAAAGAAGCTCATTGTAGCCATTTCTCAGTACACTTGGGGTCGATAAAAATGTATAAGGACCTTCGAGAATTGTATTGGTGGCTTGGTATGAATAAAGCTATTACAAAATTTGTATCAAGGTACCTTACGTGTCAATGAGTCAAAGCTGAACATTGTGTCCCTACGGGATTATTACAACCCATTGAACTTTCCCAATGGAAGTGGAAAAGAATATCATGGATTTTGTCAGTGGACTACCATTGACTCCAGCTAAGCATGATGCTATTTGGGTCATCGTTGACCATTTTACCAAGTCAACTCATTTCTTACCTGTTAGAAGGAACTACGGTCTTCCCAAGGTAGCTGACTTGCACATCAAGAAAGTGGTTAGAGTCTAAGGAGTACCCAAGTCAATCATCTTCGATCGAGATCCATGTTTTTCTTCGCGATTCTAGAAAGCATTGCAAGGAGCTCTGGACACCCGAGTCAATCTTAGTACAACCTTTCACCCTCAGTCAGACGGTCAGTTAGAAAGGGCAATTCAGATATTGTAATACATGCTTCGTGCATGTGTCATTGACTTTGAAGGAACTTGGGAAAGGTCCTTACCTCTCATCAAATTTTCTTATAATAACAGTCACCAATCATCTACCAAAATGGCACTGTATGAAGCATTGTATGGTAGAAAATGTAAAACACCGATATGTTGGTCTGAACTCAGTGAAGGCAGGATGTTGGGCCTTGACTTACTTCGGGAAACTGAAGAACGGGTTACCATCATTCATTTGAATACCGTCTTTAACCGACAGAAGGCCTATGCTGAACTCAGTGAGAAAGTTTTCTTGAAAGTCTCCCCATAGAAGAAGATTCTTTGTTTTGGTAAAAAGGGAAACTAACTCCCCGATTCATCAAACCTTTTGAGGTGATTGAAAGAGTTGGTCTTGTGGCTTACCGACTAGCATTGCCTCGAGAGCTAAGCAAGATTCATGATGTATTCCATGTGTCAATGCTCCGCAACTATAGATCCGATCTATCTCATGTTATTGAGCCTGAATCAGTAGAACTCTAACCCAATCTAACGTATGAGGAGGAACCAGTACAAGTATTGGCAAGGGAAATCAAGAGACTTTGAAATAAGAATATTCCTCTAGTCAAGGTACGTTGGAGGAGTCTCCAGACCGAAGAAGCTACATGGGAACCGAAAGAGACCATGAGAAATCAATATCCGCATCTCTTCGGTTCAATTAAAATTCAAGGACTAATTTTTCTTAAAGGGGAAGAGTTGTAACACCCTAAAACTAAGCCTAGTCGGAATTTAATTTTGGTAACCAAAATCTTTGCATCGGAAAGTCAAAACTATAGTATTGACGTTTTGACCAAGTGGCCAATTATTGAATTATTGAACTTTAATTAAGTATTTTTATTGATCAAGGGCCTTATTTTAAACCTTTAAAACTTGTCTTAGTGACTAACTTAAGAAAATTGAAAGTTTGGGGGCAAAAGCATAAAAAATAAAGAGTTGAGAGACTAACATTCAGATTAGCCCCTCCTCAAGATTAATCACCACATACATGGGATGCTCAGCTTGGCTTTCTTCATAGGAAGGAAAGCTTTGTCTTTTGGAAATTAAAAAGAAGGAAAGAAATGATAACTTACCGGTTGGATTTTTACAAGCTAGTAGCTCCCTTATCTTCTCACTCTAACAAAGTCAAGCACACACCTCCATTGGAGGATAACTTAAGCTTTGATTTTCTCAAGTTCCTTAATCTTATATTATAGACATCGATTCGGTAAGCTATAATCTTTTATTGGCGTATTGATTCCATGGCTAAATCATGTTTAAATCCAAGCTCAAGAATGCTATGAACCCTAGAATTTCCTAGGGATTTCAAGTTCAATCCTTATTTTTTTCGTAGCTAATAGGTTGCTATGAATCTATTATCGATATTGAAATCCTTATGATTTCTATTTCCTTGTAGCTTAAGAGAATCAAGGTGATAAATCACCAAATCCATAAAACTCTAATAAGTCGAAGAATAAGGAGATTGTCATCTGGGAGCCCTAAAAGTTTTGGGAGCATTGGTGAGTATAGTCAGAGTCTCGAGATTGGCTAGGCACCTTTCTCAATTTCATTAATACTATTCATTGCATTTTCATCCGTGATTTCAAGGTATGGTTACATTGACACCTCATAGGAGGTATTATTGGTAAGCTTGGGTAAGCTTATTGCATTGATATAGGGATTATTGAATCATTACATTGGCATTGATATCATTCAAATATTGAGAAAGGTTATATCATTGTATATTGTTATTGATATATTTTTATTGCCATCTCTACCATTATTACTATTGTTATTGGCGTAAGTATTGAATCCTTGGATACGAATGGATATGAGATACAATTGGCATGCCATAGAATTCATGAGCTCATTGGGACGGAGTGGACTGCGGTCCTTGAGCTAAAGTTCTATTTGGCGATGTTGGCGGGATGTGATGGTATTAGTCTTATTGGCGATGTTGGAGGATATTGACCATTTATTATTGGTGATGTTGGTTGGGAATTCGCATATCCACATTCACATATCGATTCAAGGAATTAAATTATTGAAATTATTGTTAAAACATGATTTGAGATGCATTTACATTGATATCCATGTTATTGATGATATTTGCATACATGTTATTGTTGTTGACTACCTCACTAAGCTATATAAGCCTAGCGCATCTCACTTTCATGCATTTTTATGTTAAAGGTGTGTCGGATCAAGGATCGGAGCTAGGCGAGTTTTGAAGCAAGTCACACAAGCTAAAGTAATGTAAACCTAGCCTTTGAACTTCTAGTATGGTGGCATAGGGCCTAGACATGTTAGTTTAGCCCCATTTTGTATGTACATATGGTTTACCATGTTGAATGGGTTAAAATATGAAATATGGTATGATAGTGGTTTAACAAAATTGGTGAAATGGCCTAAAATGCACTAATAAGCGAAAACTTGGTAAATAGATTTGTATTAACATGAACTTTGACATACATGTAGATTTGATGTTTTTAAGTTTGCTAGTAAAATTTGGTAACAAGTGGGTAAGATTAAGGCCCTTAATTTGACTAAAAACCAGACAAGTTATGTTATTATGAGTCTGGGCGTACCGGTACGGGTGGTGTCGTACCGGTACTGATAAGCAATTTCAGGCAATGTTAACCCAGGCGTATCGATACGGGTGGAGTCGTACCGGTACTGACTTGTAATTTTGGTATGGTGAACCAAGGTGTACCGATACTGCTATAGTGGTACCGATACGCCAAATCAACATTAGAATTTTACTGTAGCAAGGGTACCGGTACGGGTTGGATCGTACCGATACCCATTAATGATTTAATTTAGAAATTTAGGGTTAGCGTACTGGTACGGTAATGGTCCCGTACCGATACGAAGGCATCGAATTCTCGTATCGGTACAACATACTGCGTACCGATATTGGATTCAGGTTTGAAAGAATTTATTTCAATGGCGTACCGATACGGCCTCATGAGTACCGGTACCGAACAGGTGAGTTAGTTAAAGTTAGTTATATAGTTTTGAAATCTTGCAAGATAGTCGCCAAATTTTATAAGGCTTAATTGAAGTTGTAATTGAACTATAAATTCATTAAAATTTTATAAGTAGGATGCTTATGTATTGAATTTCACATTGGTAACCCTAATTATTGTTAAGTTACTATAATTTTCAACAATTATAATTTAGTCCCTAAATTTGTATAAGTTACCAAATGATCCCTTAAAATTTGACTAAGTTTACATTGATCATAGCCATTCATGGCATCAAATAAACAACGTTAATTTATTGTTTATAGTACAAGTCATCGTAACTAAATAACTAATCACCGTATTATTCATCGGTAACGCTTCCCGACCTGGATTACTACCTGACTGGTAAGGGGTGCTATATTATAATCTTCTGCAGAAGTTTGAAATCGGAGGGAAATGGAAAATAAATTGCTCATATTATATTAGCTAAGAAGCACAACCCGTTTCCATCTTCGTCCCGGCGTAGCCAGCCGGCCAGCCTGTCACAAAATCCGGTGGCTCCCTGCGGAATTGAAGTTGTATTGTAAGTGCTGTCAGTTTTTTGGCCGAAGTTTCTACACCACATTTTCCATTGACAAATTTTTATATTTATTATTGAAAAGTAATTTTCATCTCGGTTGACAAATAGTTCAAATAATTTTATATAGTATCGATTACATCCTTTACACGCAACACCATCTTGTATCCCAACTTGAAAGAGGGAAAGTGAGATCCGATCATCAATCGGGAAAAAAGGTTAATGAGTTTTGGACCCCAGTCCATACGTGTCCATATAATAATTGTGATGTACAGTGGCGGATCCAGAAATATATTTGAGAGCAGGCATAAATAAAATTTTAAAATTTTAGAGTGAGTATAAGTCATAAATATTACAAAAAATTTAAAACAAATTTATAAAAATTAAAAAATTGAAGATAAATATGTGAATTTTGAAAAGTTCAAGACATATAGATCTGCCATTGGTGATGCATAATATTAATATGTGACAAAAGCATGTAGAGAAAGAAATTATTTCAGTCCAACGTTACTCTATAATATATGTATATATATCTTTCATATTTCTTTTATTATTGATATTTAAGTTTATATTGAATCTAATGAGTGGTCACAAAGAAATAGATAATATTCATTCTAGAAGATTCAAATTCGAGCAATTATATCTGTAAAGTGCGTATATCTTGTCAAAAAATTAAAAAAATATATATGAACATATAACTATTCAAAATTATATTGAATAAAATTACCAGAGTTTTTTTTTTTTTTTGAACATAGAATCTTAATTTATTTTGTTTATGTTCACTCAAAGCATCGCATTTATTGTAATAAAGTTGCATTTCCATCCCTTTTTCTTTAAGTTGCTTAATACAAGTTATCCTGGCTAATACAAATGCTCATCACCATCGTTATTATTAGTCATTTAAATATAAATATCTTTCCCTTTCATCGTGAAAAGGAGCAAGAGGGGACCTAGCAATGATGTGGGGTGATAATTCACGTTGAGAAACCCCCTCGCTACAATTTTTTAATATTTGGACTTATCCCTGCACACAGTATCAAAATTCTCAACTACTACTAATATTTAAGCATTGATCTAGAAAGATACAAGACTTCAGATCTATTTCATTAAAAAAGTCAGTTTTATACATCAAAATTAAATAGATAATCAACAATTAAGATATGCTTAAGGTTTCTTAATATATTTCTGAACCAACATCAGCACAGTTGGAAGTGAAAAGAAAGAGAGTTGTATGAGTGAAGTAATTGACTCTTGAATTATAGCTATGATGATTGATGTGATTTGAGGGGGGGAGTTTAGTTTCCAATCATGCATCCATTACTACGAGTGTTAATGGTTAAACTAAGCCAGTTAATTTGTAGATTTTATTTTAATACAATTAGTTAATAATATTTAAAAATAATATGTTTATTTTATTATAATTAATTAAAATATTATAACGATTAACTATAAATACCACTATTTACGTATCCAATGAAACCAACTGAAGTTGAAGGAAAAAGCAATCATTTAAATAATTTACTCATACAAAACTTAATCTAAAGTCTACATTATCTCATCCTCTCTTATCTCTTATCTGCAGGGGAGAGGGTAAAACAAAAACAGAATAAGAACAGGCATTATTTTGTTTATGGAATCAATGGTTTCTTGAAGCAGGAATGAAAATTCTTAATTATCCTCTCCGTCCAGGAGCATTTCTTGATATCGGCACTCCGGACTGCAAAAAGCTTTCTCACCTCTGCATCACAAAAAAAAAAAAAACATTATAAACATTGATCAGATACTGCACTAAAACCTAACGGAATCGAGTTTTAATTTTCACCTGTAAATGTAAATGTCTACTTCCTGTTCAAGATTCTTGTTGCATGTGTGACAAAAGCTAAGGAAACTCTGGGGTGTAGGCTTGGGTTTATTATCATCCGGTACACTGAAGTAGCTTTCCACAACGCAGTTATCGAATATGTGTGTGGTTCTGGGGTTAGGACCGTGAGATATCACGCATGTATAATCCTCAGACAGCTCCATTTCGGTAACGGGAAGAACCTTCGTACGGATACCAGGATTGGGAGAGCCGAATGTTGGCGATAACTGTGAATTCCTGGTCCTGATTCCAAAATCAGTAGGTGGGGGTGGAGGAATCTGGACTCTGAGCTCGGTCCCGAACAAGACCTTTCTGTTGTTCGGCTGGCAACAACTGTTGTCTTCACTTCGGTTATCGTTGGTAAACGCATCGAGTATAGCAAGACCGATACCTTTAGGTTCTGAATTTCCAGGTGAGAAAAGTTTGGGGGATTTTGGACGGGTTAAGGCAAAGGGGTTAGAAAAGGGAAAGAATGGTTTGTTGTCGAGGATTGAAGTAGGGCTCTTGATAGCTTCGGTTTCAGTGTGGGATTTCAAAGTGAAAGCTTTGAATCTGGGGGAATCGAAGAAAGATGGGATTGGGTTAGTGTAATTCTTGGCAGGGTATGCTTGAGAGCTGTGATCAGCCATTAAAGCTTGCTTGCTGGTCACTGCTCTGGATCTATTCCTCAGCATAACTGTAAAATATCAGATGCATACCAAAATCAAAACATGAAACAACTGCACAAACAAGAAAAGTAGAAGAACCAAGCAAAGAACTCACCTGGAAATGACTAATGTCACACCACCATAAACTGAAGGGAAAAAATGAAAACTTTTTTTTAATTAATTTCTAAAGATGCAGGAACGCATAATCTGGGAAATTGAAATGTTTTCTAAATCTCTGTAGCCTCCATGACAGAACATTGAGAAAAAAAACTGGTTTCCCTAATTTTCTGTCTTTTTGCGCTCAGATTCTTAATCGATTGGCTCAACAAGGACAAGGCTGGATACCCATCATAGTAACTCGCAAGCAAAGCACATGATGAAGAGCAGAGCAGGTACGAACAACTGCTCTGCCGTTTTCTTTTTACTGCAAAACAAGTATATGGTTGTTTCAGGCAAAAAAGGTATAAATTTGCGCTACTCCCCAAACCATCATCACTCTCAAAGTTGAAGGATGGTTAGTGGGCACTTTAACTGTTCCACTGCCAATCTCTTCCTTTATTCAGTTTTCTTTCAGACCTTGCAAAAAGAGGTAAAAGGTTAAGAGCCAAAAGAAGAGAAAGTTGAAGCTTAAACAGGTAGAGATTGGTCGTTGGGTGTGGGTTTTTAAAGAGAGAGAGGCGTATGCAAGTATGCATGAGATGAGAATGAGTGGCGGGTTTTCTTTTTTTGCAGTAAAAGTATGACACAAAGGTTCACCAATAATTTGCCTTTTTCTTGTTTATTATTTTCAGTTTTTCCTTTTTATATAGAGAAGGGTGAAGCGAGTTTTGTCCGATTGGAGAATGAATTCCGAGGGGCAGATTTTAATGGTATTTTGTCCAGACTTTCTTGTTGTGTTGCCAGTCAGTCACGCACGCACTCTTTAGGGATTGATCATTGTTTGTCACAACTGACCACAAAATAGCTTTAACGTCTACCGTTTCTCAGTATTTACACGCCTTTTTTTTTTACCGTTCAATCATATTCAAACCTACGGTTGCCATGGCAAAGGCAAGTTCAATTAGACTCGTTTAGTAGTGTTTTTAAAAATAATTTTTAGAATTGTATATAATGCCAAACATATAATTTCTGTAAAATATATTTATTTCGAAACAAAAGCTTGATTTCAATAGAGAGAAAAAATATACCCAACACATAAGAGAAATTGGAATTATATTCACCAAGTATTTGTACATAAAAAAATAAAATATGAAAAGTAAAGGGAGTAAAGAAAAATAAAACTTTTCTTAATGTAGCTCTCAATTTCTTTAAAAAATTAACAACCATCATTAAAATTTTATTATCTTTATTCAATTAGGCGCTTAGTGATGTAAGAGACGTCATGGACATAAGCAATCTTTCTTTGATCGAATACGTGCGCCATAATAATAGCTACTTGAACGTAAAACCACCACAAAGAAGAGATGAGAACTATGCTATAAGACAGAGAAGATCATGTCAAAAGATAAAAAAAAATCGTGGAACAAAGACATGTGAAACAAAACGCAACATGACGAGAGAACTCTGCCAAAAAGGGGTAGATGATACACGTGCCACAAGGCAGAGAAAATCATGTCACAAAGTCGGACGAAACAAACACAACAAGATGTGCAAAAATAAAAAATTCAAGACAAATGAGATTCTTATCGGGAACTAAAAGTAAAAATGAGAAAAAATCACCAACAATAGACAACCAATACAAGATTGATATCACGGTTAAAAGCGAAAAAAGGGAAAAAAAAACTAAAGAAAACATTGATAGATCATTAAAAATATATTTTAAATATAATAATTACAAATTTTATTTTATATTTCATTTAAAAAATTAATTTAACATAACAGCTTTTATCATTTATTTTTTTATCCATAGTGTGCTTATTTTACAATTTATAATTTTTTATAAATATATAATTATATAATTAAACAAATTAAATGCGAGTTTAAATATTTTATATTTCAACATGTCACTTTTTAGATTAAAATTATTTTAAATTTTATATATTTTCATAAAACATGTACATTATTATAATATTATTTTTTAATAAATTTTTTTTATATTTTTATCATAATTTAAATTGATATATTATGTATATTATAATATAAAAGAATTTAAATATCATTTGAATGTATATTTTTATACTATAATATTATGTCTACAATTTAGGGGTGTTCAAAATTAGGTTCCTGGCACTTCGGGTACTCAGATAGCACATTTGTCGGCTCGTGTCCCGGTCCATAATTATCGGGTACCCGTAAAATTTGGATAGACGCAAAACGGATACCGATACTCGGTACATATTTTTTTATTTATTTTTAAATTTAAAAAATTTAAAAAAGCATATAGTAAGCACAGAAAATTTAAAAGTTCATAATATATAATCCAAACACAAATATTAGTGATTTGGAGTTAGTTTTAAGATAGAAATATTTGAATATATATATATATATTAGAGTTTATCACCAAAAGAAGACATCAAAAATATTAATCTCAATTTTTCCTTCGAATATTGTATTAACAAATTAATATAGATAATTTAGAAAAATTTAAAACTTAAAAGTACATTGTAACACCCTTAACGTATACTCGTAAATCAAATATACATTAAAGATGTTACGGAGTCGTTTAAAGAAATCTTGACTTATAAATTTATTTTTACAAGTATTTACAAATTTTAGTTTGTAAATCTAACCCTTTCTCGATTTTCTTAAAAACACATCCTATGTGCAGTTAGCTACTTTCAACCCTGAATTAATTATTTTAAAACATATTTGGCAATTATTAAAAACAATATTTCAATTCAAGGTGAAAACTAGATTCACTATCTAGGCCCTTTCTTGACTTTAAAATCTTTACGCGATTACCGATTATTCTTATTAGCAAAGTAATTGTCCTTTCTACCTTTGCTTTATTCTGTTACAATGCTAATGCCTTATTTTGCTTTATCCATATACGATTCATCATCAAAACTGATTACTTATCTATCATTTAGTCTAATTTAATGCATCATACTCTACTAGCAATTAAATAATTACATGCCCGCTAGAGATTATCATAAGCTAGAATATCTTACTAATGTTTTGCAGATTGAAGCTTGATTAGCATGCTCAACTCCTCCATCTTAATCTACGTGTGAAACAAACACACGCTAAGTACGAACTTAGTGAGGCAATTAAACTTATTTATTTACACATGAAATGATGTTATATAATACTTCATTTAAGAATGCATTTCATATTTCTCTACGACAAGGCAAGTATATCACAATGTACATGTATCATGTATCATAACTATCATATAAATCATATTATCATTGCATATATTCTCTATCATAGACATGCTTTCATCATGTAATCATTTGTGTAACATGTGTTTTATCATATAGCATGTAATATTTCTATCATGTATCATGTAACATTCTATCATATATCCATAACATTTCTATCTCGTATGTCATGTACTTCTCAGACATGTAACTTCTTTTTTAAGTATCATGAAATCATGTAACATTTGTATCATATATCATGTAGCATCTATATCATGTTTCATGTAACATCTGTATCATGTACCATCTCTGTCATATGAATCATGTATCGTCATGCAGTCATTTGCATGCTCATAATCTGCCATGTAATCATCTTGTTATTATTATCATCGTGTCTGGCTAAAGGCCCATGGAAACCCCATAGCCTATCTACACCGTAGTGCTTTGTAGAGTACGTACTCGGGAGGATGCTCTTTGCTCCTTATATTAAAACGCCTCGTTAGTGCATTTTGCACTATAGGCTTGAATCCTCAGGGTGTATCTTGTTTCATTTTAATCTTGTTATTGTCCATATTCCATGTATAGACATACATTGCCATTATGCATAATGCATCATCATTTATGCAAACAATAATTCGTACATGGTATTCCATCAAGCTTGACATGTCGAGCATTGTATCATATCATGTATTATAAAGAAATGCAATGTCAATTTCAATATAATGCAAACATTTAGAAATGCACTCACCTGGGCCATTTATTAATATGCCTTACTAAGCTTTATTGATCATTTCCTTTTATAGTACCTCGAATCTACTTTTTGATTCGGATCCAACTGAAAATCGAGTTTCGGAGCTTGAATCGAACTTAGAAAATTTTTCTTCATTTTTCTTTCTTTCTCCCCTCATATTTCGAAATTTGAAGATGAAGAATGGTCTTCATCTTTTTATTTCAACCAATTTGGCCACTTGTCTTGTATAAATGAATTTTAAATTCATTTAAATAGTGAAATTACTAAAATGCCCTTTTCATCGAATGGCCAAGATTTAATCTCATCAAAACTCAATGGCCAAGATCAAATCCATGTGTAATTGGCCTTTCAAAATTGCCCTTAAAGTTTCAAAATATTTCAAAAATGTCATCCATGGCAAATGTCCAATTTGCCCCTCCAACTAGTCTTTATTTACAACAAGTCTTGAAAATTGACATTCCATTAAAATTGAACCAAATTGGTTCCAATCCAACCGGCCATGTCCCAAAATATCTTATATTTTTATTTATTGCATTTATTAGATCTAAATATTCGAATTTCACTCAATATGATTTCCAAATTTTCTTCCTACGAACTTTAACGCTTTATAACCATTAATATAAGCTTCGTACGAAAAATCCGGGTAACACGAAAGTTTCACTCTTGGGGTGAACTATTCATTTACGGGGTTAACCTACATAACTTTTGGAAATTACAATTTGGTCCCTAAACTTTCCCAAAGTTTATACTTTGGCCACAAAACTTTCAAAATTTTCATTTTGGTCACTGAACTTCAATTCACATTTCAATTTTCCTCAGATTTTTACCAACTTTGAAAGTACCCAATACAACTCACTATCTATCACATGATACTTTTAAACCTTAAAAATTTCCTTTCATAAAGACTTAGACTGAATTTTCTTAACTCAGTCTATTATTCCGATAAGGTTTCTCGTAGAAATCCTTTATTTGAAATCCATACAAATATTTTCTACTTTTACTGAGTCCAAAATATCGATCAGAAACACTTTTACGGGACCTTCCCAAAGGTCACCCATCTTTGTATTTTCCTGGCCTGAGCACACTTAACAATTTCAGTCGATCCAAATTCGGTACCTTTTTCTGCATCTTAATTCTTAAAACTGATATCAAGGTACTTATTTCGATCTGATTCACTCTTCTACTGAATAAAATTACTTGTTGGAGAAATTTACACTTTAGTCCCCAAACTTTTCCAAGGTTTATACTTTAACCCCCTAAACTTTCAAAATTTACAATTTAGTAACTAGCCAAAATTTGGGATATTACATACATAATAGAAACATAGAAAGAATTCAAAGATTTAAATTAGTTTTAGAGTAAAAATATTTAGACCCTAAAATAAAAATACAATTTAAAATTAAAAATAAATATATTAAAAGTATTGGGTCGGGTACCCAGTTACAAAAAAAAAAAAATCGACCCAGACACAACCCAACCTATTTTTTAAAGAAATACCCAATTTTTTAATGTTTGAATTTACAAATCAACAGGCCAGATGAGCCATGTTGGGTATTTTTTGAACACTCCTAATCTGCATCATCATTTAATTTTTCAAAAAGCAGATTTTAGCTGCAATGTTTAGAACTTACACCTTAGTCTGATAACCGTGGAGTGATGTTAAACATTTTTTTAACATACAATTTGATAAAAATGTTTATAACTTTTAAATTAATTCCCGCCCGTAAATTAATAGATATTTAATATTTAAAGAAGTTTAATTTAATATTTTTTTGTATATTGTATCAATGGTATTTTAACCGAATAAATTTGGATTATCTTGCACTAAAGTCATTGTTTTCTCGTGATCAATAAGTTGGTAGTGGTCTCATCCAAATAGTGATAGTGGCTTCATTTCATATAAATTCGAATATCAACAAGTGTAATTGTCCACCTTAAAAGCTCCTAATCCGATATAGAACAATCTTAATTTAAGATTTACCAGTTTTCACTGGTAATTAAAAGTTCTGATATTAACCCAAAGTGACGGTGAGTTACCAGAATTCAGCAAATAACATTTAGATTCAGGAGCAGATTTCAAACTTAGATATTTATGCAGATTTACAAGTTCATGTTCTATTATTAGTTACAAATGGTTTTTAAGTTTTAATCTGTAATTTTGTCGAATTCTTCCTCTCGTGTATTACTCCAATTAAAACAGAGCAGTGTTGCTGTGGAAAGACATGAAATGGGACCCTGGAACTCCACTTTTTTTCAAACCATGTACTAAAAAGGTTCATGTGTCACTGTCATTGTCCTCCAAAATCATTAATCCATGGGTCCAATCCTATCCAAGTAACGTTTGTTATGCCATTTCGGGCAGGGGTGTTGATAGTAGATTAATTGTACTATAAGCATAAACGGTTAATTAACTGTTATAACGATTATTAAATTGTAATTTAATTATTAAAAATAGTTAATCGTTAAATTTTTAAATGGTTAATTATTATAGTGGTTAACCGTTACTTAACGGTACGGTTACAACTTGTAACCTATTACAAATTTTTTTTACATATCTATTAATTTTTTTGAGAATAATAAAATTATCTCTCTGATAAATAGTAAATTAAAATTTTCAGAAAAAATATTTAAATAGAAAAATTCTAATCATAAACTTCATTTTATATATAAATAATTTCATAACAGTTAACCAATAGATTAACCATTAATCATCATTTTTAGTGAATGGTTAACCAAAACCGTTCAACCTTAATAGTAGGTTAATTAACCGGTAAAATTTAACAGTTATACCGGTTAACGGTTATGATTAATTTTGCACACCTCTAATTTCTTGCCTGTAATTTTAATTAATGTTATATTTATGTTGATAAAAGTTTGTTCTTTTTAGACTAATTCTGAAGCTAAAAGTATTTTTGTCTAAAAACAACCCAAAAATACAGTATTTAACTTGGATTGAAAAGTATTTTTTGAATTTTAAAATTTTAATTTAAGTTATGGTAAGAGTCGGATAACTTATTATATTCAAATAATAAAAAAAACTATAGGTTACATAGGTAATAGACGTTTCTATTAAATATAAAATAAATTACTACATAATATGGCATTTAAATTCCAAGGACGTAACCTATCGGATATGGGTTAGGCTTGAAGACAAACAACAATGGTGTTAAAGGTGACAAACGGCGCCAACACCTAATGCGGTAAGACGCTATATTTCTTAACACTAAAATAAAAAGTCTAAATTCTGAAATTTTGAATAAAAAACTGAATTTAAAAATTATTTTTATATTAAATTTTTGTAAAATTAAATTTAAATTAATCAATTAATAAATTGAATACTTATAATTAAAAAATAACAAATGGCAATTGTAATGATAACCCTAAAACAGAAGGAAACAATGCACAGAGAGCATGGGCCCGCAGTTTTACCAATCAACAAATTCAGCATCAAAACAAAATAAATTGGGCCCACAAATTATGTATGCTTTTTTGTCTGTTTGGGTCCATTAGTGGAACTGCTGGCCCCCCTTTGATTATAACGCTTCCAAAATAAAACGCTCTTCTTCTTCTTCCTGGTTTCTAATTTTCTTTGAGTGTTGCCGGACAATAAATTCTAGGGCAAAATTTAAATATAGTCACTGAAATATGTTAAAATGTTTATTTTAGTCATTTAATTTTCAAATATTATAAATTGAGTATTAAACTTATAATTTTGTTACAAATAGTCACGGCTCCGTTAACTGTCGTTAAGGGGTAACGTGATAATTAAAAAAAAAAATCTGTATTATAATACATTTAGTTTTTCATATTTACACATCATAAGTTTAATACCCATCTTGTAACATTTGAAAGTTGGATGACCAAAATAAACATTTTAACATAGTTCAGTAACCATTTTTGAACTTTAACCTAAATTCTAAGATGTTGTTTTTTTATAAAAAAAAATATTATTTAAAATATTAGGTTATTTTGGAGTATTACAAAACATTATATTATTAGGATTTTATGAATTAAAAAATATAAAAGATAAAAATATTAAAAATAAAAGAATATACCGTTAAATTTGTAAAAAATATATAAACATTTAGAGAATATAAAAAAATATATATTAAGATTAAATAAAGTGATATTTTGAAATTTTCATTTTTGTGAGAGTACATGTATTAAATAAAATAAAAATTATGAGATTTTTTAAAAAGAAAAATCACCTTAGGTAAAGCTTGACGAAGAAATTTGAATTACTCAAATATCTTAATGAAATTCCTTATAACTTTTTGTCATCATTTGTAGGCTAAATACTTAACATCTCGGGTTGTTCATATAAAGTTCTAACCTTTAATAGTGGTTAAATAAGAACCTAACATCTCGAGTTATTCATATAAAGCTCTAACCTTTAATAGCGGTTAAATAAGGACCTAATAGTTTCAGATTAACTCAAATAAGAGTCTAACTTTTTAAAACGGTTGAATAAGGACATGACATTATTTAAGATGCTCATATAAGGCCTAACAATTTATAATCTAGAATGATTGTTGTAAAAAGTTAGACCAAATTTAAAAACGTCTTATTCTATCATTTTTCAAAAGTTAAGCCCTTTCTTAAAAAATAAATCCTAAACAAACCTTTAAAAGATTAATTCACTGATTAAACGTTTAAGAATAGAAATCTTCTGCCTCTTTTCAGTGTCCGTATTTATGTTCTCACACTAAAAATTTAAGTTTAGAGTTTAGTTTTAGGATTAAAGTTTAGAGAATTTGAGATAGGGTGTATTTTTAGGATTTAAGATTTAGAATTTAGGATTAAGACTTAAAATTTAATTTTTTAGTGTTAGGGCATAGAAAGGGATAGAAGATTTTTTTTCCAAACATTTAATCTTATTTTATACAAATAAATAAATTCATTTTTGAAAATTTAACTCTAAATATAAATATAATTTTTCTCTCGAACTTTCGTACAATCGCACACTCTTACAAACCAAAACTCACTGCTGTTATTGCTGCTTTCTTTATTTTTTTTATGTCAATAGCAATATTAATCTTGTGTTAGTTGTCGATCATTAATGATTCTTATTTTTTTTATTTTTTTTTATTTTTGTTTCAGTTTCCTCTTTTTTGCACAAGTTGTTGTATTGTCCATCAGCCTCGGGACATGATTTCCGTCTACATTTGTTCTAGTTTGGTGTTTTTGTGTTGAGATCATCATGACACACATCCTTAAACAAAAGAAGTCGACGATCTTGTCTGATTAGATCTCCTTTTATTACAGCCTGTTGATATTTTCAGAGCTATTAGCGAAAGATACGTAAGATAGATTTTGTAATTATCAGTGATAATTGTTGAATAAAGACATGAAGATTCGATTATTGTCTTTATTCAATTGTTGAATAAAGATATGCATGATCACCTCTTTTATATCACTACTTAAGTGTTTAGTTGAATAAAGACATGAAGATTCAATTGTTGGATTTTTATATATGATGGACATAATCAAAAAGAAATTATTTATTTTTTTTCGACTTTAAATTTTCATGTTTTTTTATACAAGATTTTTTTGATGAGAAAAGTGATGAGAAAAGTGGGACCTAGATTGGGCCCCATCTTAGGAGACTAACTCAAACAGTGGGCCCAATTATGTGTGGGTTACTACTAATAGGAGAAGTCATCCAAGGAATGATGAGCATATGGTTATGTATGCATGGGTCCAACTATCCCTTTCAATCATCAATAAAATAAAATAAAATGATCAACCAAAGCAAACAATTACTAACATTTTTTTACTAATATGTAACATCGATCCAATCAATAATTTAAATATTGTAAAGAAATAATAATAATATAATTTTCACCTGCATTAACATTTCTTTGGCATTATTAGCTACTATATCAAAAGCTTGACTACAAATATTAATTAAATAATTAATAAATCAGGTATTTTTTTGGAGAGTAGAATAACTAGCAAAGAAATAGTCTACGAAAAGCCTGAAAATTTACAAATACTACACTAAACGATGATCTTAAAAAAATGATGATGAACCAATACCATGATTATTACCTTGAGGAAGTCTAATTATATGATAACGACTACTTTCGATAAGATAGAAAGGAAATATCGTCAAGAGGAACATTAGGTTTTTCAAAAAAAAAACCAAGCCGCATAGTGTTTTTTTAATTTTTTTATTTTTAATTGTCGACGGTGGCACCAGTTTTAATGCTAGTCGCTGACTGTCAGGATCTATCGTTTTGTTTGTTTTTAAATTTTTAATTAATAATTTTGTTATTGTGGCACTATTTACTTTATCTTTTAGTATGTTTTTCTTTGTCTTTTGGCATACTTTTTTCTTCTTTATCGCATTTGGCTGTTTCTTTTATTTAATTTTCTACTAGGGTTGAATCTAACGTCGTCACGACTGATCAAGATGACGTTCTTTTCGTTATTCTGTTAATCCCTCTGTCTCGGACCCTCGAACTGGATTTGGTTACGCGATCACATTCACCGTTCTTTTTTCGCGATTGAGTTGTGGTAATGACCTTGTTGTCAACGTGCCTTATTGCAATATGTATTTTTATGTTGTTTGTTGATGGTTTTACCTTTCGTCGATCTTTGGTGATGTTTGTATCCATCTTTTATTTAGAAGCTTTGGGTTGAATTTTTACCTTTTTCTTGTATGATCCTCTCATAATCTCGAGAGGCTAGTTTTGTTTACTAAAAATATGTCTAGATTAAGTTTTTTTATTTACTAATTTGTGAGCTTTTATTATAATTTCGAATATATCCTCGTTCAATAAAATTAATTTATTTTAATTCTAAAAAAAAGAAATGAAGTGTCATTATTATTATTTTATTTAAAATAAATGCTAAATAACATAGCTATTATGTGACAAGGCATGTGCCATTATAATGTGTTAGGTATCATGCATTAATGTAAACCCCGTCAACTTGTGACACTACTCAACTCACCCACGGCCGTAAGGTCATCTTACAAAAGCTATGTTTTTTTTTTTTTGTTTCTTTTAATAAATTCATACGTTATAGATGCCACATAATTATAAAATTTAATTAGATATTTAAGTTAATTATATATATTTATTTAAAAGTTTTTTTTAGTGAAATGACATCGATTTATAAATCGGTATAAGAGCAGTAACCTTAATGCTGCTAAATATCTTTTAAAAGTGGTAGTATATTTCTAAATTCCGGAATTATTATTGTTTGAGGACTTCAACGAATATCATTGGGTTTTGAATAGAATTATTTGTACACTTTAAATAAATAAAATAATAATATTTTTAATAGTCTTAAAAGGTGATTTAAATGTAATATTTGCTCATATTTTTTTCTTAATATTTTGATAACGCACACGCATTACAAATAAAGTTGATTGAATCTCGGTCTCTTAGGGTAAGCATCATACTATTTTTCATTGGGTTCAAAACAATAATAATTATATTTTAAAAAATTCTCAAGTTATTTCATACTCTAACCCTGAAAACTAAATCATAAGCCCTAAAATTAAACCTTACACATTAAATCTTAAGATCTAAGCTCTAACCCTAAATTCAAAACTTAAATTTTTACTGTTAAGACATTTATAAAAACACAAAAAAAAACAGAATTTCTATTCGGTTCATTATGCTGATCAAGATAAATTAGCGAACTGGAGCCGCAATTCATTTCATCATCTCACCTTCGGTCAAAGTTACGTATTTTTCAAGTTTATGGACATTCATATTAATACAAGACTTTTCAGTTTCCAAAATTTTCTTCATACTGCAAAAGAATATATATTCTACGGTTCCACATTTTCATTTACGAAGACTCCATGGTGTCTCTCTCATAGTAATAAGTTTCGTGTCACCAGGAAAACCTAGTTGTCTTCAAATATATATCACTAACCTTATCAGCACCATGGATTTCTTATCTTGACAGGCACTGCCACGTCCCTTTCGATCCAGGCTTAGGTGGCATGATTCCAGCTGTCACTGGTGCCACTTGGCGACACACAAGAGGAAGGAGGGTTACAATAGAGCCATCTTCTTCACTGGCAGATGATCCATTCCCCTCTGCTAATGTAGCATTCAGTTGTAGTATATCAAGGGAAGAAGCGGTCATATGGAGAAACAATCCAATATCTACACTTATTGAATATCACTTGTTCTTAAATGTGAATTAGGCTAAATCGTAGATGGAGAAATTTTGTGTGTACGTGCTCATTCCATCAAGAATATCATTGTGTTATTAATATAATATGTTTATTATCAACGGGTGTTGGTCAAGTGGTAACCAGCTTGGTATTATTTAAGCATATCTCGGGTTCGAAGTATTGTGTATGTAGAAAATCTCTTGGAGATCACTCACCAAAACTAGGCGTACAACGCAGATTGATCCAGATTAGTCAAACAAAACCTGGAGAACCGGGAGGACAAGTTATATATATATGTTTATTGACCGGCGCATGATGCATTTGGACAAATCCCACCACTTTTATTGTTTCTCTATATTTAATGTAACAAGAGATGATGATCGGTAACAAAGTTGACAAATGGAGATGGCATTAGCTAGCTAGGCCCCTTCTACTCAATTGAGTGGATTGTTGTTTCTTTATCTTAGCTAGCCACATACAATTTAGAATATTATTTTCCTGATATTCCAACTTTCGATGGTGATTAATACTTTATTAATATAAATTATCAAATTATTTATTGTCACGGATTAATTGAACAACCAATTTAATAAAAATAAGATTAAAAATTAAAGTTTTCAAAACATTTTTTTATTAAAAGGGTATGTATGTATGTATGATGTTGTTGTTGGATTTAAATCCGTAATAGTGGGCACATATGTATAATGTATATTGCTATTTTAAAGTATGACACAAAATTAAGTGACCAATTATGTTAGGCGTGTCATGGGTATTAAAATGTCATGGAAATAAAAGTGTAGATACCGTAAGATATATTTATAATTCAATGAGGGGCAGAGTTATAAATATTTAATAGTTGATTTAATAATCAACTATATAAAGAGGTAGTGGTCCCCAAGAAATAGGTTAACTTGTTTTTCTCTCCTTCCCCGTCAGAGAGTTTTACGTCAAGAGAAAACCTATCTTCTTGGAAGATCAATACCAAAGATTTGGATTTCAACATCAAGATTCAAGGTTTTCAGTCTATCGATTAATTCAGGTACGCTTCCGCAATTCAGTTCATTCGATTTATTATTCTTGATGATTTGACATGATAGATCCTGGGTTTAGATTTCATATTTAGTTATGGTTTGGTTCAAACAAGTGGCATCAGAGGCCCGTCATGTTAAATCATTAAGAATTGATCAATTTTTATTATTAAAAATCAGAATAGTAAAATATTGAATTTATGCATCTGTTGCTTGCTTCTTTTTATGTTCGTTGGTTTCAATTGCTCTATCACAATCCCGGTTTTGAATTCGATTGATTAGGAATATTTTTTTCTTTTATTGCCGCATTAAAATAAATAAGTTATCAAGATTTTTGACATGTGCAATTAGCGGCAATTTTTGTTTAGCAAGCTATTAATGTTTGTCAAATTCAATGTTTTTTTGTGATGCTATTGGATTGAATTATCTTCCTGGGTTATTTCATTAATCAAGTTATTTGCCATTAAATTTTAAAGTCGGCAGATTATGTTTTCATTATGATTCGGTTTTTAGGGTTTTATGTATTAAAATAAGGCAAGGTAATTTGATTTGCTCTTAACCTTCTGTTGAATCATCAAATTCTATTTTAGGGTTTTATTTATGTTATTGGGTATTTAAATTTTTTAGTGGTAATATAATAATATGGTTTCGAATTATCTTTCAATTTTTTCCTTATGTTGAATAGACTTAAACTATATTGATAAACTTCTATCGGTTACAAAGTTGGTTTAATTCATTCACTGTAATTAGAAAATGAAAAGTTACAATATGCTACCTTTAAAGTATGTTAGTATCATATATTACAATGGTTCAAGTATGTTGCTCTTATTGTAAGTAATTATTTGGGTTTGAATCAATATTTTTTTTCTATTTGAGTTTGATGACACACTATTATTGTTATGAATTATAGAACATATGTTTGACAATGATATATATTCAATTCGGTTTGATCAAGAATTTTAATTTTGATCGTTAAGTTATTGCGAATATATATATTAAAGTTTTATGTGATCATTATATGAATTACTCATTTGTATGATACTTCTGATTTTAGCTTTTAGTTAAAGATTGAATGTTTTGAATTTGACTTTGATTTGGCAAATGCATGTTTAAGGTTTAAGACATTTTTTTAAGAAACGGTCAAAAAAAAATTTAGGATTTTCGATTTCTGATAGCCCCATTTAGACAACCTTATTTTGGGTTATTTCGGAAACTTTGTTATCAAAAATTTCAGTTTTGACTGTTACAAAATATTAAGTTTGAATATTGGTATATTTATGTTATATTTTTTAAGATAAATTAATTGAAGCAATAAGTCACCAAAGTGACCTCTATTGTAGAAATTATTTTATTTTAATATATAGAAAGTTTTGTGCATGTAAGTCGGATTATGTTAGTATTAATCGGCCCAAAGGAAGGTTAATAATTAACATTATTATATGTGCAACTGTGGTAATAAACATGTGAGAATTATTCAGTTTTATATGTGAGCAATAAATCGGCCCAAAGGAAGATTTCTGTTTGACATGTTTTTATTATCAATGTTTGATTACTGTACCAAGATATCACTTACAAGTTAATATTTTGTCCAAAGATGAAATATTAATGGAGTGTCCGGTATCTTGATATGAGGTTTACCTTTATTCAAATTTATTATTATTTTGGTTATCTTTTAATTTGATTGAAAGATAAAATTAAGACAAATATTTTGAAACAATTAAATTCACATTTTGGTTTCGGATGTCTAATATTTTAATGGATTAATTGAAACATAATGTCACCAAAGTGACCGCTTTTGTGTAGATTAGTTTATTTAAAATATTAAGATAATTATGGGTTTTTGTAATTCATGCGCTTATTAATTGGCCCAAAGGAAAGTTAATATTGGGCAGAATTACAACGATAACTGTGGCGATAAATGTGTGACAATTATAAGGTGTTTTATGTAAGCAATACGTTAGTCCAAAGATTAATCTATTGTTTGACATAGTTTATTGTCAATGTTTGATTGCTACAACAAGAGTACCGCTTACTGATTAATATATTGTCCAAAGACTTGATATTAATGTTGTGCTTGGTATCTTGAGGGGAACTAGCCATTATTTTGAATTTATTTGTTTACTTATGAATATTTATGTGGGCTTGTTTTTATATTATTTGCTTATTTTGTTCTATATTTAGGTAATTTATTTTTGCTGTTACAATATCTGTTAAAATACATTCTACACTCATGTTTAGTAAAACTAGTTTCAAGGAATAGAAAAGACACTTACATAAAGTATTTGGTTGTATGAACATAGACCTTGCACTAAGGAAGAACAACTCGCACCTCTCATGGTGGTAAGCACCCATAAAAGGGATTTTGAGAGGTGAGTTCGTTCAAATTGCATGATTTTAATGATCATAAAGTACAACATTCTAGAATTCTTTAGGAGCACAAATCTAAAGATATTACTCATACTAAGGGTTTCCTTGATAAATTTGAGAAACATTTTATTAAAAAAATGTTAAGGCTATGACATCACTTTTGACTTACTTAATGTCTATGAAGTATAAAGATCAAGGAAATGTGAGGGAGTATATTATGAAAATATTTAATATTGCTTCAAAACTTAAGGTACATAAGATCAAACTTTCTAACAATTGTTTGTTCTTATGATTTTGGTATCGCTTCCTATACAGATTTAACCAATTCAAAATTAGTTACAATCTGTCAAAAGGAGAATAGACTTTAAATGAGCTTATTTCTAATTGTGTTAAAGAGGAAGAAAAGTTGAAGCATTATAAGTGTAAAAGTACTCATTCGGTTAGTGCTCATTTAGTTAGTGTCTCTAAGAATAAGGGCAATAAAAAAAATATTAGAATAAAGTTGCTAAAGGTCCTAATCAAAAGAAACAACAATAAGTTACAAAGTATTGATTCTTTTGTATAAGTTAGGACACATGTGAAAAAATTAAACTTCAAAAGTGAGCAACTACTTCGGTTATTTTGAGTGATTCATGGGCTGTAAATTTTATGATCCCACAATAAGGATTATTTTAAGGAGAGGTTTATAACATTTTTAGGATGTTGAGTTTGGAGGGAGAAATAAGGTTAGATACATTGCTATTGAGGGGAAGTTGGATTATAATTTAATTCATACTATCACTTTTAATGATGTTTAGGTTTTTACACCTATCATTAATCAAGAAGTGAATCAAGTACCTCAGCAAAACAATGTTGAACAACTCTCATTCAAGATAAGGTAATTGTTTCAGAAGAACAAACTCAACAACCTTAAAAAAAATAAGTGTCATTAAAGATATCCACGAGAGGAAGGAAAAAAAATACTATTCTAGATTATTACTTTGTATTTATTCAAGAAAATAAGGATAATAATGGAATGATAGAAAATGATTCAATCATTTTTTTATCAAATCATAAAAGTTCTGACTCTCAAAAGTGGATTGATGCCATTCAAGAAGAGTATAATTTTATGCAAGACAATAAAGTTTCGGAACTTGTCTCATTATGTGAAGGTGCAAACCAATTGGTTGTAAATGGATATTTAAAACCAAGAGGGATGCAAATGATAATGTGGACAAGTATAAGGCATGTCTTGTATCTAAAGGATATACTCTAAAAGAAGACATTGATTTTGTGGAGACTTTCTCTCAAGTTTTATTGAAAGAATCTTTTAAGATAATCATGACGCTTATTGCTTATTTTAATCTTGAGCTACATAAGATGGATGTTACGCTTGTGTTTTTCAATGGTGACATTGAAGAAACAAATTATATGGTACAATCATAGATTTGTGTCTAATGATACAAAATCAATGATATGTAAATTAAATAAATTCATCTATGAGCTTAAGTTGGACTCTCATTAACGAAATTATAAATTTCATATTGTTTATCTCATTTGGTTTTGAGATAAATTTGGTTCACAATTCTATATACTACAGTTCAGTGGGAGTAAACCAAGTGATACTCATATTACTAAAGAAGACAAATTTAGTCTTACTCAATGCCCTAAAAGTAACCTTGAAATTTAAAAAAAAATACAAAAGACTCCAAGTGCATAATCTATTGAGAATTTAATTTATGCTCAAGTATGTATGCGTTCAGATATTGCGTACATTGTTAGAATGTTAGACAGATATTTAAGCAATTCTAGTTTTAACCATTGAATAGCAGCCAATAGGGTTATAAAATATCTTTAGAGAACAAAAAAAATTACATGCTCACATATCGAAGTTCTGGTAAGTTAGAGATCATCAAGTTTACAGACTTCGATTCTATTAGAATATTGATGCAAAAGAATTTTGTCACATGGGCTGCTAATTATAGATTGAATAGAAAGACCACTTCGGTTCTTTTGTGACAATAAATATGCATTCATTTATTCTATGAACAATAGGAACACTTCAAATTTGAAGCACATAAATATTAAATTCCTAGTTGTTAAAGAAAATTCAGAGTGATTGTGTGTCTATAGAGCATGTTGGTACAAACTCCATATTTGCGCGCTTATTAAGAAACTATCACCCTAGGTCTTTCATGAGCACACTACTCATGTGGGTGTAATGTTATATAAAGATATTCAGTTTTAGTGGGAGTTTGTAATTTTGAAAAATGCTCATTTGGTTTAGACACAATTTCGGTTACTTCAGTTTAAAGTTATTTTAAGATTATTTTCTGCAGAAATAAAGTTCTTTTGGTTTACGCACACTCTGAATTCAGTAAAGTTTGATCTCGCTAAGGTTAAGGAGGACCAGTTGGAAATAGACATGTTTGGTTCACATTTCATGTAATTTTCCATGCTACGCATCCATGATTGATCTATGTCATTTGACTATATTTGTATACGTGACCATTGATGGGTCTTGTCATGATTGATACGACAAAGGCTGCTTTGATCCTATATGGATATAGTTGATGGACGAGATTGTTACAGAATACCTATTATATAATAGCAAATTTTTTGAGCTCATAAGGTTATACATTTGTTAGGAAACATATGTTGCCCAAGTGGGAGATTGTTGGATTTAAATCCGTAATAGTGGGCACATATGTATAATGTATATTGCTATTTTAAAGTATGACACAAAATTAAGTGACCAATTATGTTAGGCGTGTCATGGGTATTAAAATGTCATGGAAATAAAAGTGTATATACCGTAAGATATATTTATAATTCAATGAGGGGTAGAGTTATAAATATTTAATAGTTGATTTAATAATCAACTATATAAAGAGGTAGTGGTCCCCAAGAAATAGGTTAACTTGTTTTTCTCTCCTTCCCCGTCAGAGAGTTTTACGTCAAGAGAAAACCTATCTTCTTGGAAGATCAATACCAAAGATTTGGATTTCAACATCAAGATTCAAGGTTTCAGTCTATCGATTAATTCAGGTACGCTTCCGCAATTCAGTTCATTCGATTTATTATTCTTGATGATTTGACATGATAGATCCTGGGTTTAGATTTCATATTTAGTTATGGTTTGGTTCAAACAGTTGTATAACGTCAAACCATCTTTTTGACAAATGAAGAAAATAAAGAAGGGAACGAAAAACATATAATGTTGGGATACCGCCAAAAGAATGGAACGTAATGACATGGTTTATTTGATTATGACACCCATTTTATCTTCTACATAGTCGATTTAATTATAGTATATGTATTTAGATATCTAATGACATGAACCCAATAAGTGTCCCATTGGAAAAGCGAATGATGTTTATTCTAAGAGACGTGGGTTTAAATCGCTCTGTCTACAAGGTGTATGTCCATTGTCAAAAGGTTAAGAATATATATGAACAGATACTATATTGTAATTACCTTCACACTATTTAAAAAATATCTAATGATATTGTCTACTTCAATAAATAAAATAAAATATAGCTAACTTTATTTTTAATAAATTAACATCATCTTCTCATTAACGAGGTAAATTTGTACACTATAAACACATAATATATATATATATATGGTTTGATTTGGTAAATTACTTTTATAGTTCATTAATTTTTGATTCGATTAATTTTTATTTTACCATATTGACTTTGTGTTTTGAGATTTTATGCTTTATTTTGATAAAATAACTTTATTTTATGGCTTTTAAATATTATTTATAATGTTTTAATGTTTTTTCCATGAATATTTATTTAAAAAATATTTTTCAATTAATTAAAAATATAATTAATAATTTATTTATAATGTTTTTAAGTTATTTCACTATTTTAAGTATAAAATATTTACTTTTTATATTATAAATAATTAAAATTAAATATACTTTAAATAAAAATTAAAATTCGGTTCTATTCGAGTAGCCAAATTTTTTTAATGTGTAAATCATAAACCATCGAAACACTATCGATTTTTGAATTTTAGGTTTTTGTTGCTCTACCCTAGCTATAACAGTTAATATATACATAAGCTATTATGAGACAAACCTCTCAGCCCAGTTTACTTTATTTATAATGTCAAGATTTAAATATATGACCTTGTTAAGGGATTATTGAATCATCCACTATAAATACTTAATATAAATCAATACTTCCTCCGTCCTATGAAGTTTGTCCAGTATTGACTTTTTTTGGGGTCAATTTTTTTGAATTTTGACTCCTTATTACTTTAAATTTATTATTAATAAAAAATATGTTTTAAAAATTAAAAATCAAGAGATAAAGATAATCGATAATTAAAATATAATTGAGGGAGAAAAACTTATCTTTGATTCATGCAAGAATCAAATTCTTTTCGGTAACTCCTTTAGGTTTCAAACGACAAACACCTAGTTAGTCAGAGTCTCGTGCTGATAACGTGTTGTGAATAAAATAATGAAGAACAATAATAAGAACAAAGAGATGATGTAACGACCCGAATTTCTCGAGTCAACAATGGACGTTGACCCGGGTCTTGGACCAATACGTCAGGCTGTGATGTTGGGCCATTATGGGCCTTCGTGTGTTGTTGGGCTTGCTTGGTGGTTTGGGCTTGGCTTATATAGGGTTTAGAGGAAGGGCATTATGGTAAAACCATAAATGGGGGACAAAGGCTGGTAGAACCTTAACATTTTCTACAGAAAAGGGAGGTGATGATATCACCTTGGCTCCCTTGTCTTCCTATCCCAAAAACCCTTTCCTTTCTCCTACCCAAGAACCAAAAGAAAAGATGAAAGCTTGAGGTTGAAGAGTGTGAATCTCAAATTGGTGATCAAGGGAGATTTGATCAGCAAACAAGGATTTATCTTTCAAGGTAAATATCTCCTAGTTTGGTGGAAGTTGGGTTTGAAGCTTGGAGCAAGGAAGAAGAGGTAGAAGAAGCTTGGTTGCTGCCTTAGTTCGTGAATTCTTGCTAAAGGTCAGTGCATCTCTGAATCCTACGTTTCATGAGCCTCATAAGATGATTGCCTTGCTTGGTTTTATGTTTATGGGTTGCTTAGTTAGGGTTCTTGAGCTTTAAACCCCTCTAATGGTAAATCACGTTTTGGGAGTTGATAATGGGTAAAACTGGTAGGAAATCACCTAATATACTCCAAATAACTTGTAGGAAAGATTTGAGACTTATTTATAAGGGTGAAGGGTGGGATTGGTGTAATCCCGAGCTCCAGGTTTTGAAATCTGGGCTTGAGTACCGGTACGGGGTGGCTGCGTACCGGTACTCCTTTGTATAATGAGGGACGGTTTGTGAGGGGTGTACCGGTACACCTCCCCGTGTATCGGTATCCCTCACTCAAATGGAAATCCAGTAGCACTTAGGTGTATCAGTATGCAAGAGGTGTATCGATATGCACTGTTACATTGCCTGAAAAGGCTTTGAGTACTGGTACAGTACGTAGCGTATTGGTACGTCCTTAGGATGAACTCCTTCGAATCTAGTAGGGGTACCGGTACCCATTGGGGAGTATCGGTATGCGATGTTGATTGCCTAGAAGATGCTTAGCGTACCGGTACGCGAAGGGTGAAGTACCGGTACAGGCTTGGATCAGTACGGGGCGATCCCAGTACCGATGTTGAGTACCGATACGGGGTAAGAGCGTATCAGTACGGCTTGTGGTCTAACTCTATCGAACCTAGTTAGGGTATTGGTACGGCTTGTGGTCTAACTCTATTGAACCTAGTTAGGGTATCGGTACTCAGAGGGGAGTATCGATACTAGGAGGGTAGTATCGATACTCACCTTGGAGTACCGATACTTGCTGGGCAATCTGCCAAAGAAAGTTGAGTTCGCGTTCGGGATTCTATAATTCGTGGTAAAGTAGGTCTCTAAAGGTATAAAACAAACTCTAAAACTAAGAAATCGAGGTTAGCAACCCGTATGTGGATTAAGGGCTAATGGTTTAGTAATAGTTGGATAAGTTGCTTGGTTTGGTAATCCATAGGGGTCCGTGGTGGATCAGTTATTGCTTCGAGGTAGCTTGGGGTTCTTGTTGTATGCTGAAGGGATGCCCATGTAGGCTGGTTACCGTGAGTAATGAGATAATCTAATGAGAAAGGCGTAAACGAATCCTACAGACACATATTAAATAGTGTAACAAACGAGTCATGCCTTGAGGCATTGGTAATGGTTGCCTAGAAGCCTTTATCTCTCGGTGAGATATATTGATGCTCGGGGGAGCATGTGGTATCGTATGAGTCCTGGTCAGGAATCCGGATGTCCTAGAGTCAGTGCAAGGGCACTTAAATAAGGGGATGGGTACTCCGGGCTATGTGATCGAGTACATCCGACGTGTCCATGGGCTATATGATCTGGATGCGGTCCGAAACCTATCCTTGGGCTATGTGATTAGGATATGGAAATACAACTCGAATGGCTATGTGATTTTGAGTAACTCGAGGGGCTGTGTGATCTCGAGTAATCATGTTCGGCTATGTGATCACAGGATAAGACTGCTTGTGGCTATTGTGATCCAAGTATGTCTAAGACGTATCTGTGGCTATAGTGATCCGGATATGATTCTTACCCGATGGCTATGTGATCACGGGTAACCCGACGGCTGTGTGAGCATGGGAAAAATAGTAGGACTTCGTTGGCCATTAGGGAATGTATGTTATTTACGTTGTTGTATGGATAAACGATGTTGACTAGTTACCCTTGGGCTATGTGATCAGGGTAGGGTTGTTACTCGATGGGCTATGTGATTTCGGGTACGAGTTGTATTACCCTTGGGCTCTGTGATCAGGGTATGAGATGTAACTCGATGGGCTTTGTGATCTCGGATATAGGCTAGATAACCCTTGGGCTATATGATCAGGGTATGGGACGTAATTCAGTGGTCGGTGGGACCTCGTGCACGGTAAGCCTGGGATGGCTTGGTAGACTTCTTACATAATAGTGGTATCTTGAGATAGTGGTAAGCTCTAGCTAGGATAGGCTAGAAGATGATCCTTAGATGTGGAGAAGCATTTCTGTGCACTCTTGAATATATTATCATGCATGCTTGTTTTATGATATTAATGAACTGTGGTAGAGTAGAAATGTACCACTGAGCTTTTTTAGCTCAGCATACGAAATTGTGGTTTCTTCCGTGCGTAGGTTGACATGTTGCGTTTGGAGGAGCACATCGAGGAGGATTTTCCAGCATCGAGCCAATCTCAGAGTACAGTACTTGATGTTTAGTTTGGAGTGGTTGTATTCATATGACCTTACCACAGTCGAGTCTGTATTTTATTCTGATTTACTGTATTTGGTCAAACGAAGTATTTTAATTGGAACTTATGTTTTGTAAACCCCTTTTAATATCATTAGATTATTCATATATTTTTTTTAAATTTTTAACAAAATTTTTATATAATTTTTATTGAATTATATATTTTAAATTTTAATATTTTAAAATTTTTAAAGATTATTCATATAATTTTTTAAATTTTGTAATGTTATTTAATAATTTTTAAAGATTATTGATTTGATTTTTAAAATTTTAATAGAATTATATATATATATATACTCATTTTATTAAGATTTAAATTTTTAAAATTTATAAATTATATATGATTTTAAATGTTATTTAATATGTTTTTCAATAATTTTAAAGATTATTCATATATATACTCATTGAATTATTTTAAATTTTAAAGATTATTCATATAAATTTTAAAGATTTGTAATGTTATTTAATAATTTTTAAAGATTATTCGTATATATATATATATTCATTGAATTATTATTTTAAATTTTAAAAAATTTAAAGATTATTCATAATTTTTTAAAATGTGTAATGTTATTTAATCATGATATCTGGAATGACCCGACCCGAATTCCATCCGAACATGAATTAATCCGATAATTAACTACTTGAACCCGAACCGTTTTGACCATACCTGAAATTGACCTGACCCGACCCGAGTCTGAGTTGGGATCAACCCGACATTGACCCGAACCCGAGTTAACTCGAGTCGAACCATTGACTTGACCTGATAAAACTCAAATTCGACCTGACTCGACTTAATTAACCCGACCGAGTACCCGAATTTACATCCCTATCTGCACTCTCCAAACACTCCAAGATCATCCCTTGTAGTTCGTAACACATCGTGCGAACTGCTTTAATCCTTCGTAATTAAAATCTTGTGTTAAAAAATTTGTGACATACTTTGTAATTCCTTTGTCCCATAAAGATTGTTCAGTATTAATTTTGGCATAAGGATAATTTTAACCCTTAAAGTTTATAATTTTTGTCATTTTAGCCTCCATCCTTTTCCGGGATAAATTTAGCCCTCAACCTATATTTTTTTTATTAAATTTTACATTTTTTAATTAGCATGATGACTGATTGTTAAAAATTTAACGATGGTGACATGTCATATACATGTGATAATACATTTTTTTTGAACAATTTCTACCTAGAGGGAGGGGAAGGGGAATTTTGCTCCTATTGGGTTTTGAACACACAACTTAGGGGAAGGGAAAAGTGTCAACTGAGAGCTTTAACCACATGTGATAATACATTTTAAATGACTTGACATCTAATCTATCACATACTTACATGTGGAATATAATTTTATTATAATATAAAATAAAATAATTACAATTCAAATAGAATATTAATAAACAATTAAATTTAAAACTAAAAACAAAGGCGTGAAATTCTCAACTCTAACTGGGATAGAATTAAAATCCTACCTGAAGAGATATGAACTCAATGAAAATTCGTAAAATATACCAAAACGAAAAAAATGACCCCATAACTATGAGATGTGGTGTGGTGGTTGCTCACCTCATTCCTTAACCATAAGGTCTAGAGTTCGATTCTCGCGGCGAGAGGATTAGTCACTGCTATCGGCGGTGAATACCTTTAACTTAAACAAAAAAAATGACCCCATAAAAAATGTAACAAAAAAAAGAGAATTCACACTGTTCAAAACCTGCAAAAACATATTTGAAGTTTGCGACAATCATCCCTTTGCAAGAATAACCAACTAACGCCAGCTTAAAACAATTTGAATTTTCACCCAGATCAAGCCAACATAGAAAACACCAGATTTGATTCAAAACTCCAAACACTCCAATTTAGATTAAATACTAAAATACCTAAATCCTAAGATAAAATAATGAAAAATCCATTTGATTAGTAACAAAAACCCTTACCTTTGATTCAACAATAAACAATTTTTACAAATCTCAATAATCTCTTCAAGTTTTCACAGATGTAATTTCTCTGATCATTGACCCAAAGTGATTCAAGGTTTGAAGAATAAAGTTTGATTCAAATTGAATTCAAGGAGACAATCATATTGTTTCTTGGCAAATGATGTTGGAGTTTAGAATGAATTTTATTTTGCGAATTTTTAGATTGAGTTCATGCTTTTTTTTTTAAGTTGGTTTTGATTCTATGGATAGTTGGAGTTGAGAATTTTTTACGTCTTTTTTTTTTCTAGTTTTCAATTTAATTCTTTTCTAATATTCTATTTGGATTTTAATTGTTTTCTATTTTATATTCTAATATATTCTACATGTAAGTATCTTATAGGTTAGATATCATGTTATTTAAAATATATTATCACATAAATATGTCATGTCATCATCGTTAAATTTTTAACGGTCTAGTCATCATGCTATTTAAAAAATAAAGTTTGACAAAAAAACATAGGTAGAGGGATAAATTTATCCAAAAAAAAGGATGAGGGCCAAAATGACAGAAATAATAAACATTAAGGGTTAAAATTATCCTTATGCTATTAATTTTTTAAAAGTTAATTTTTTTAATCTTTGACCATAATTATTTTAAATATTTTAAGAAATAATACTTTTATTGGTATTATTCTATTTTATCTTGATAATGTTGAAAGTTGTATTTTTTTAGGGATATTCATGTACTTCTACTTTGCACGGATTGGCTCTCTTAAATCATCGCGCGAGATATGGGATTAATGGTGAAGTACACGTGTGTGAAAATTGATATTTGTGATTGTAAATAAATAAGAGCAAATGAGATTCAAATCTCTTTGGATTAGACAAGAAATCACGCATCAAACTTGTTAGGCGAACATGGCGAGCTTGTTTTTTTTTTCAGAAGGAAAAATAGTGGTATGATCCTTGGTACTTTTATTCATATGATTTAATATGAAATTTGTGTAGTGAGAATATTAATGATGCAAACTTATTAAGATTTTCTTAATTTTTTAGTTCATAACTAAATATCATTATTAATTTATTTTATTTTATTGATGAGATTTGATATTTTTAACCATACTTTGAGTTTTTCATGATATATTTAAATGCCTTGGAAAGAGACATGACATAAAGAGATTATGAGAAGTTGTCTTCGTCCTCCATTGTCTTCGAGAGGAAAATCAATTTCGGTAAACTCTATTTTTATTCTTTAAATTACGATTTTAAAGTGCGATAAATCATGGTGATTTTGAATCTACAAGAAGACTCTTATAAAGTCTATATTTGCTCGAAAGAAATAATTCTTTTGCGTCGAAAAACTCGACTATAGACTTCTCTCAAGTTCAAGTTACGAAAATTCGTCTTGATCCAAGAATTTTTGTGGGAGGCATTCCCTGAAGTGAATGCAAGCATCATGTTTATTTCATGAGATTATTGGATTTGTTTCATTCCTTAAAGTGAATGCAAACATGATAAATCATTATTCAATTAATGAATATAACTCAGATATTATTCAAATTACTTCGCAACTGAAGTTATGTGGTCAGAGTATCACTGAAGTTATGTGGTCAGAGTATCACTGATTATGATATATTAGAAAAATATACTCCACTTTTCACGCAAATAATGTTGTCTCGTAGATACAATATCGTGAAAAAGGTTTTGAATGCCTGCTGGCTCCACTCCATTCCCTGAAGCAAATGTGAGGTTATATAGTTGAAAGAATAAAGACCATATTAACAGTTGTGGTAGCGGTTGAAACCATGAATATAGACATGGAAAAGATGGTCATTTTAAGAATACTTATACCCACCGGTAGTGAGGTTATAAGGATGACAAAGAGTGATAAAGATCATTCTAAGGAAGTGAAATCCTTTTTATTACCAATGCGATTTTATAAATCATTGGTCTCGTACTTGTCGTACGTTGAAAACATCAACAATCATTGAATGATAAAGGAAAGAAAATAAAAGGAAATTTTGTTTGCAAAAATGAAGAATATGATATTGGTCCAACTCATTTGGACATTGTTGATTTCCTTATAACCCATGAAGGGAATAAATCGTCTTCTAATATTCTCATAACCTTGAAGAAAATTATTGATCTTTTATTGTATTTTACTTTATGTTTATTTACTTTACAATATAATTTTTTAAGTTTTATATTTTATATATTTATTTTGTGAAATTTATTTATTTTGTTTAACATGATTACTTATCAAATACAATTTATGGTGACGATTTATGCTAAGCGGAAGTATAAGAAATATTTTCTCATTTAAATGCAAAGGGCATAAAGTCAAAAAATACCCCCAACGTTTAACTGAATAGTCACTTTATAAGGATGACAAGAGTGATAAAGATCATTCTAAAGAAGTGAAATCCTTTTTATTACCAATGCGATGTTATAAACCATTAGTCTCCTACTTGTCGTACGCTGAAACATCAACAATCATTGAATGATAAAGGAAAGAAAATAGAAGCAAATTTTGTTAGCGGAAATGACGAATATGATATTGGTCCAACTCATTTGAACGTTGTTGGTCCAACTCATTTGGACATTGTTGATTTCCTTATAACCCATGAAGAGAATAAATCGTCTTCTAGTTATTCTCATAACCTTGAAGAAAATTATTGATCTTTTATTTTATTCTACTTTATGTTTATTTACTTTACAATATAATTTTTTAAGTTTTATATTTTTATATATTTGTTTTGTGAATTTTATTTATTTTGTTTAATATGATTACTTATCAAATACAATCTATGGTGATGATGTATGCTTAGTAGAAGCATAAGAAATATTTTCCCATTTAAATGCAAGGGTCATAAAGTCCAAAAATACCCCCGGCATTTGACTGAATAGTCACTTTGGCCCATATTTTTTTTGGAGCAATTCAACCCTCAACATTTTATTTTGGGTCACAATGGCCCCTCTACGGATGAAAATTGTTAGAAAACTGACGATAAACAGTTTAAAATGACTTGACAAAATGATAAATCAGCATAATGAATTATTTTATATTTTATATAATTTTATAAAATTATTTTTTGACTGATGTAACATATTTTTTCAAGTCAAAACATATGTCTATATATATTTCCATATCAACGTGCACTGCCATATAGGTTTGTCACGTCATTTCAAACCATTTACCATCAGTTGACTGGTAGTTTTCATCCGCGGAGGGGCCATTTTGACCCAAAATGAAACGTTGAGGCTTGAATTGCTCCAAAAAAAGAATAGGGCCCGAATACCCTAAACCGTAATCTAATGCCCCTCATAACCTTTTGCGCATCCACATCGTAGCCGTCAGATTTGCTTTAGATCTGACAGTTCAGATCGGGCCATTAAAGAAACCCTAGGAAGGAAGCCCTAATGCTGCCCTTGTTTCTGGCGCCGCCTCTCAACAGCCGTAGGATCAAGACTCGATCAGACGGCTAGGATCGTCCCAAGGAGCGTGCTATCCACCCCGACCATCCATCTCCATCCACAACGCATGCAACGACGACGCCTCGATCGTTCTGCTCCCGGCACGCGCTCACGCATCTGGCGCTTCAGAGATCTGCCTCTCTCCAGTGTCCGGCTCTCCCTAGTGGTGCAAGCAACAAAACATATGCATCAGAGACAAAAAAAAGAACAGAGACACGACCATTAAAATTTTCAGAGATACCAGCACCAATCTGGCCAAAAAAACCCTCAGAGCTTTTCCTTTTTCTCATTTTATTTTCATGTAATCACACGGTTATAAAAACCGAAACAAAAAGACACTTGTAAGAGGAGGAGCATTCGAGATATTGAATACAAAAAAAACCTTTCAGATTTTAAGGTATATTTCTCTCTCTCCAGTGCATGCATATACAAAAAAAAAGCCGTAGTTAGGTTAAAGTTTTACCTTGAGTGTTAGGTCCGTCGGCCGTCCAAGGGCTCCGCCGGTGACAAACCCACGACCTTCGGGTTTAAAAGGGTGAGCCGAAACGGAAGTTTTTTTTATAGTACATAATATATGGTTGGTATATGTATATATATTGTAATTGCTTTTAAAGTAAATGATAGTATAATATATGATCTATATATGGTATAAAATATATGATTTTAATACGTATATGAATGCTCTATATGTTTTCGTATATAATAGGTTATATATATATTTGTATTTGATTTGTACATATAATACTATATAGTTAAATATAAAATGGCTATTGCCAAACCTACCTTTTATGTATTCACACGTATTTATATTATAGATATATATACATAGCACCTATTTTACATGTATATAATTATATGTATAATTTTTTACGTGGCATGGTGTTGTAATTTTCGAGGTTCGGTTCCATTATTTTGTATGATTATTTTATTTATTCTACCTTTATGTTATTTGTACGTTTATTTTATGCATTTATTTCATGCTTTCCATGTTATAATCTTGCATCCGAGATATAATTTGCCAATGCGGTACCTTTTTATTTGGAAGTAAATGCGGCCAGTATCAACGTAGTGATGGTGGTCTTGCTGTTTACTTTCGAATAACGAGGCCCTTAAAATTTACTCGCACGTATAACCTGATTTTAACTTAATCGTCACTTTAATTCGGAAAGTTTAATATTGAAAAAACGACAATTATTTATTTTTCTTTTTACTGTACCAATTTTTGGGTGGTGTGGGGTGTCAAATATCTCCCATCCGTAACCGACTCTCAAACCCTATTTTTTGATCGAATCTATAGTTTTATGGTGTCCGACCTACCTTAGTGGTCGGTGGCGACTCCGAATTTTTATTATTTTTCAAGAAAAAAAATTTTCAAAGAATTTTCCATTTTCCAAATATTTTCCCTAAAACAAACGGAAACTTACTACTCATTTTTTAGTGATCCCATTCGAAACTTTAAATTTGCATTTAAAAAAAGGTCGCTACAGCTAACGACTCCGCTGGGGCTGGTTTTGATTTTTAAAACTAAGTGAGTCAGGCCATTTTCAAAGAAAAACAAAATAATAATTACCGCTTTATTAATATCAAAAATTGTGAATTAAAGCGACTATTAAATTGATATCCGTTTATGAATACGATTTTATTTTAACGCATTTAAAATTTGACATTTAAACCCGTCCTTTTAAGTGGGGGAAACGCTAGTGCTTTCGTGTGTATATTGTTCCTCCGTATGGGCCTAGTAAGTACCTTCAAGGCTCGACTACCCAATGTTTTCGTGGGAATATTGTTTCCCCATATGGACATAGCGAAAGGGTCCCCTTGAATTAAACTCGGTTGAAAGGAGCCTATAATGGATGATGACTGGGGGCCTTGCTATCCTTAGGAGGGGACAACGAGGACAGTTCGGGTACCGTTTAGAACCAAAACCACATGTAGAGAGCATAGAAATCCCACCCCTTTTAGAGCCATGCGGTAAACCTAGGTTCTTTAGAAATGATGTAAATAGGGTTGTTTTGTTTGATTTAATTTCTTGCTTTATTTTTATGTATCTGTTAATTTTACCCGATCCTGACATGTTTCTTTGTTTTATTTTGTTTTGCATATATTTGGCATATATACATTGCATGACATGAAGGTATTGATTCGAGTGGTTTGCCAAGTTGAAATATTTCATCATGGATAGAAGGTACCTCAAGAAGGAAGAAATTAACTCAGCCGTTCGACATTGGTCTGAAGTCAACCAAAGGGTCTAAGGCGACAGTTTACCGAGTGAGCCATTGTGGCGGGGTATATATACGTCAGTCTACAACAAAATAATCTATGGGATTTGAAACAGATTTGAGAAGGATGAGACTGACGATTGCAAAATTTGTTTCGGGAAAATTATGGTGACATAGCACATTTGTTGTATGTTCGAATTAATCAGCCTATGCTCTGAGCCATCTTTCAGCTTTGGAATCCCGCTTTCTGTTGCTTCACTTTAACGGGAAAAATTTGATGCCAACAATCGAAGAATATAAAACTTTGCTTAATCAGAAAAATATTCATGAAGATTGGATTTACATGAAGCCGGCAAGGTCTCGGAATTATCCTTTGAAGCTTAAAACCATAGCCGGGATGAGTGAAGATTAGGTCAAGGGTTTGAATCAGGTTCAAGGTGACATCACCGTTTTTTCATGGGAGTGCATTTGAGATGTCATACTTACACACCCGGATAAAGGTGTAAAGGTAGATTTGTTCGCTTTAGGGATCTACAGTTTGATCATTTTCCCTAGATTTTTGGGTAACATTGATGTAGCCATTTTAGACTTGTTCGAGCGGTTGAAGAAAAAGGCTAACCCGGTATCGACAATCTTGACTGAAACTTTTATTTCTTTGAACGCAAGCCGGAAGCACGAAGAATGACATTTTAGGGGATGCGCACAGTTACTTCAGGTATGGATTCAGAGTTATCTGTGGAAGACACCAACTATGGTTCTACTCGGAATATTTTCTGAAAACTTTTCCCCTCTACAAAAATACTTAGCGAATGAATGGTGGGAAGAGCCGGATAAACAGAAATAGACAGCAATCTTCAAAAATATTCAAGATGAGGATATTGTGTAGAGGGTACCTTGGCTCGGTAAGGTCCTTCAGTTCTCGTATAGGCGTGGGGATTACGTTGGCTAATGATGATATGATTGTACGGTATAATCACTTGTGCTCCTCTGTTAGTGTCAAGGCAATTTGGGTCACGACAGTTTGTACCTCTCACCACCGGCTTAAGTACCTCCGAGTTTCCGTTCAAGGGCGAATATATGGCAAAGGTTCAAGATGTTTCCCGAGCTTGGGATCACCTTTATCATATAAAGGTCGAAGAGGATGAAAAATGCATGTTCACCCTGGATTACACTTTTTGGATGCACATAAGAATCAATGACAAGACCCCGGAGCCCGATCAAAGATCGACTATGTCGCTCGAAGGGCATATGAGAATGGTTTCTTTCGAGGCTGACATCCTAAGAAACGAGCTAGAAGAGGTGAAAAAGAAGATGGATGCTTTGCAAACTGAGCATACAAGCGAGCTTTATAGGGTTAGCCTAGATGTGGATGAGCGAAACGGTACTATCAAATGGTTGACGAAGCTTAATGCAGATTTGGAGGAAAAGAATGACCTCTACCAAAAGAATACTCTTAAGCTTCAAGATCTAGTAGAAAATACCGATTGAAAGAAGTTTCTAGCGGTGAAAAAATAAAGGATGAACGGGATACGCTTAGTCGAAGAGGAGAGAAAGAAAGGTAAGCAAGCACTCGAGAAAGAGATGGAGAAGTACAAGTGAACTGTTGAGAAAGAAAGAAAGATTGCTAGAATCGTAATTCAACAAGAGAGAGCAAAGGCTAAACAAGAAATTGAGAAAGGAAAGCAAGCGACGGATGCTACCCCGTAGAAGAGAAAGGCCCAAGAGAGTAAAAACTGACTGTTCGAGATGTAAGGTCTATATAACTCTACCCTCGAGAGCTTGAGTCAAAGCCAAGATCGGAATGCTCAATTAGAAGAAAGGGATGGGGACCTAGATCGGTCTCTCTATGAGTACCATGCTCGAAATGGCTTTTTTGATCTCTAAACCACCCGAAAAAAGAATGAAACACTCCGAGCTCAGATTGAGACATTAGAGGCTACAGTCTAAGATTATCTTGGAAGAATTGTGGTTCTTGAAGAAGCTGTCGAGTGAGGAGATAATTATTGGTTGAGGTGCCTTCGTGACGTTACTCGCATGATTCAGGATCGAGATCAGTACTACACCGAACTAATGGTGCAAGTGCAAGAAGTCGCCCAACATGTGAGAGACCTAGCCAACGAATCCAAAGCCCTTCTTCCTTTTGTAGCTTCGGACATGGAGGAGGGGCCTAGGTTCTTTCAGTTACTTGAAGCTATCGAAGAGCTAAGAGTTAGGGTCAGGGCATATTTGTAGGAGTTTATCTTTCTTTGTAATAAGAACATTTTAGTCTTTAATGAAAGTTGTTCAAGGGTGATCACTAACGGAATCAATGCCTTTATTTGTATTTTATTCATCACGTATTGCATAACGCATATAATTTGCATTTATTGAGTATACAATGTAATTAATAATGAGAATGTTGCGACAAAACTTAAGCAATAAATTACAACCATTCCACATCCATATCGTACTCGCCTACAAGCTAGGAAAATGGAAGAGAGTTTTGCCAAGCTAGAGGCTGATCTTAGGGGACAGCTAGAGCGAGTACAACAAGAGCTAAGAGATACCATCATCAAGTCCCAACAAGACATGATGAAAGAAATATCTCAATTCTTCCAGATTAGTCGAGGAGAGGATCCGAGAGGGAAAAAAACCGCTGAGAACTATACTTAGAACTTGAGAGACCCTTTGTATTCTCTAATATTTAAAAATCCCCTCTTCATCAATCCAACACCAAAACCCTCGCAAGGGGTAGCTTCATCCTATTAGGTCGATGCCTCCGCCCCAGCTCAGCCGGGTGTAACTTTTGTAAATACCAAAAATGTTGGGGATAACATCCCGGATTTTGATGAATTGGAAAATTGAACCAAGTGAAGGCATAGTTCTCCAAACAGTTGGAGGAGACTAGAAAGGACCTCGAAGAGAAATTTTGGGTGAGAGAAGACGAGGGCGGTTCTTATGGTCTGAATACTAAAGATCTCATCTTGGTCCCTAATGTAGAGATCCCATACAAGTTCAAAAACTCAAAGTTTGAGAAGTTTGATGGAACAACTTGCCCCACGGCTCATGTGACAATGTTCTGCAGGAAAATGGTTGTGTACACTGATAATGAGAAGCTGATGATGCATTGTTTCCAAGACAACCTAGTGGGATCTGCCACTAGGTGGTACAACCAGTTAACCCGAGCTCAGATTAAGTCATGGAAGAATTTGCCAAGGCCTTTACCGACCAGTATAAACAAATAACCGACATGGTTCCCAACTGGCTTTTATTACAAGGAATGAAGTAAAGACGCAACGAGAGCCTCTGTGAATACGCTCAAAGGTGGCATGATGTAGCAGCGCAAGTTCAACCGCCTCTTCGTGAAAATGAGATCTCTCCTATGTTCGTGGACACGCTAAAAGGGACACTCTATGACCGTCTGATCAGTAATCCCATTGGAAATTTTGCTAAAATGGTAATGACTAGCGAGCGTATTGAAGCCACTATTAAAAGTGGAAGAATCGACGGAGGGGAACCGTCACGCAAGCAATTCAAGAAGAAGGATCATGTGGTCAACAACACCAACACCTATGAGGCTATCAAGAATTTCACTATATCCAGCCTCAAACCACGACTAGAAATTCTAGAAATTTCAACAAAAGAGAAGATAAAGGGCTTCGAAAGGAAGGTGAAAACAAATGTTTCACTCCACTATCAATTTCCTACAAGGTACTATATTCGCAATTGTATAATGTGGATTTAGTTCGGCCTCATCATGTTACCCCTTTCAACCTTCTTTATCCGTCATGGTATGATCCCAAGGCACACTACGAATATCACGCTGATGTCCTGGGCCATACGATTGAAAACTGTATAGCATTCAAAAAGTTTGTCTAGAATTTGATCAAGACCGGAGTATTACAGTTGGGAGAGTCTAGCACAGCCAACAATCACTTACCAAATCATAGAGGTCCAGGTGTAAATACCGTTGAAGAAGGATACGCCCGAAAAGTAAAAGTTAGTTTGGCCGAGGTAAAGTCACCTTTGAGATGAGTTTTTCAGTAGTTATGCATGGCTCGCCTCATTGACCGAAGGATAGTGGTTGTGAAGAAAGGTTGTGGTTCGTATTATGAGTACCATCAGTCAAAAGATCATGATATACAAGACTGCGAAGAGTTCCGTCAAGTAGTCCAGCGATTGATAGATGACAAAGAGATCGAATTCTTTGAAAAAGGGGATGAAAGAAAAGAATCTAAAGTCTGCACGATAGATGACCTAGATACCAAGTATAGTGCAAAAAGGTCGTTTGTCCTTGGCCTCAAACCAAGTCAAGAAAACACACAACGGGAGAAGGTCCCTATGGTGGCCCCTAAGATTATAATCTCTGCTCCGACATCATTTCCCTTCAAGGATACCCAGATGGTTCTGTGGAACTACACCGCCAATGTCTCGATACTAGGAAGTTCAAGTTCACAAGAAAGAGAGAAGTTAGTTACGGAGGCGAAGCCCGCGAATGAAGAACCAATGAAACCAAACCCCGAAGAGACAAACGACGTGGGGCATTTTACAAAAAATGGCCAATGTTGCACCTCGGAAGCTTCGAAGGCTGTGGTAGAGCCAAAGGATAAAGGCAAGGTAACCGAGCCTGAACCTGCCAAGATGTTTGGGGAGAAAATCCTTCAAAAATTAATAAGCCAGTAACTGAGGTTCAAGCTCAAGAATTTCTGAGATTCTTAAAGCACAGTGAGTATAGTGTGGTGGATCAACTCAAAAAGTAGCCAGCCCAAATTTCAGTGCTCGATCTCCTGTTGAACTCAAAAAAAACATCGTGAGGCACTGTTGAAGGTGTTAAACCAAACTTTTGTCGAAAGAAATATTTCGACCGATAAGCTAGACTAGATCATCGGCCATATTGCTAACTGTAATCATATCACCTTCAGTGACGATGAAATACCGGGGAAAGGTAGGGGTCTAACAAGGCCCTAAACATCACCATTCACTGTAAAGGTCATGTACTACCGGGAGTACTCATCAACAATGGTTCCACTTTAAATGTTATGCCATTGGCTACTCTGCAACGCCTACCAATCGACAGCTCGCAAATGAAGTCGTGCCAAAAAACTATGTGTGCGTTTGATGGGACCCAAAGAGACGTGGTTGGGAAAATTGAAGTACCCCTGCTCGTTGGTCCGACTGAGTATACCATTGATTTTGTGGTGATGGACATCCGGCCGTCCTACAACTGTCTGTTGGGAAGGCCATAGATTCTCTCAGCCGGTGCTGTTCCTTCATTCTTGCACCAAAAATTGATGTTCATCATTGAATGGAAGCTAGTAACGGTTAACGCCGAGCAAGACATCGTGGCTTTGGTGACCTCTGATGCGCCACACATCCCAACCAATAAGAAGGCAATAAAATGTGCCTTTAAGGCTTTTAAATTTATCAACGCCACTTTCGTCACTAAGGGGAACAAGATCTTATGCCCGAGGCTATCAAACTGTACCAAGATGGTTGTGGCGAAGACGCTAGGAAGGGGAGCGAAAAGGGGAAGAGGCTTGGGAAGGAGTTTGCAATGACGCTTGTGAGATATAAGTGTTATCCACAAGTATGATCACTTCAGGCTCGAATATAAGCCTAACTTTCTACAAAGGAAGTAAGAGTGGAAGAGAATAACAACGAAAGGCTAGACTCGGAGGATAAGAGATTTCGTGGGCTCCCATCACCTATGCGGATCTCAAAAATATCTTCGTATTTGGTAGAACTGTGAATCTCGAATTGAAAGTCCAAGAAGCCAACAGTGAGAATGAGAAGATCATCAATGAAGAGTTAATCAGTAAAGCTATGGAAGGGATGGATGTCAATGTGATCTCTGAGGGTGACAAGATTGTCCAGCCTTCGGTCAAGATCCGTCCATGCTTCCCGGGAGAGAAGCTTGGTAATTGGACAAGCATGGATCTACCTGTAGTTTTTAGGACCATGTCAGAGTAATGCTCAGAACCACCCTGTTGCTTTTACCCGAGAGTAATAGGGATCATTTTTAAAAGGGCTACTATGTCAAACTCTATTTCGCTTTCAATGAAAAGGATGATTTTCGTATTTTTTTTCTCAAATGGCAAACATAACATTCATTTCATTCATTAATTATTCATTTATTTCATAAACTATTTCCCTTACCAATATATACTTTCGAACTCGTGCAGGCCCCATAACATTAACTGTATGAATGATTTTGAATCTAATCCTGAGGTAGATTTTGAACAACCCATGTGTTCGGCTGAAATTGATAAAGATGAGGATAAAGTATAATACGAGGTCCCAGATGAATTGTTAAGATTGTTGGCAAGTGAAGAGAAGCAAATTTTGTCGTATTAGGAAAAGTTAGAAGTCTTGAATTTGGGAACCGAGGAAGAAAGGAAATAGGTGAAGATTAGCACTACTTTATCATTAAAGGTTAGACGGGACTTGATAGAGCTGTTCCTAGAATTCTAAGATGTATTTGCATGGACATACCAAGATATGCCGGGTTTAAACGCAGATATTATGGTGCACAAGCTTCCTATAAGGCCAGAATGCAAACCCGTTGATAAGTGTTCAAAAGTACTATTTTTCTTACCCTTTTTACTCATATTATTGTTAGACTTAGGCTCATATTAGTTGCATAGTTAGCCATTCATGCATGAATAGATGCTGCATATTAGTTGCATATTAGTTGCATATTAGTTGCTCATATAAGTGTTCAAAAGTACTATTTTTCTTACCCGTTGGTAGTTTTTGTGAAATAGATGCTGCTTTGGTGTGTTTTTGTGTGTGTATGTGCAGGATCACTTGCCAAAGCAATGCCGAGCTAGTTGCCAGGGCAATGCATGAAGCAATGCCGAGCTAGTTGCCAGGGCAATGCATGAAGGATATGCCGAGCTAGTTTCCAGGGCAATGCATGAAGGATATGCCGAGCTAGTTGCCAGGGCAGTGCATGAAGGAGACGTCGAGCCAGTTGCCATGGCATTTGTCGACAAAGACCAAAAGCAATATGGATGTCGAAATTCATGACTTTACAAGCCCAAGATGACATGGAGCAAGGCCCAAGCCCAAAGGAATTTGATTGCCATGTAGAGATTAAAGAAGAATTAAATTCCAAGAAGATAGGAGAAGTTCTAATAGGAATAAAATTATAATAAAGAATTATATTCTTTAAAGATAATTTAATTCCAACTCAAACTCCTCCTCAAAGAAGGACTTTGGCCTAGCCCTATAAATAGCAAGGAAATTCGACAAATCCAAGGGGAGAAAGCAAGAGGGAATTTCGACAAGACCAAGAGATGAAGCAAAGGGGAATTTTCGGCAAGCATCTAGGGCAAGGGATTTTCGACAAGCTTCATCTTTTCTTCCTTGTTCGATTGGGTTCATGCTAGAGATTGTTTATCTTGTGTTTCTTTGGAACCTAGCCATGAACTAAATTTACTTGGCTATGGTTATTGTGTTTTGTGGTTGTGAGAAACTATTGGTTTTTGTTTAGGTAATAAGAATTTGCACTTTTCTATTTCAAGGTTTATTCATTCTTGATTCTTATTATTGTTTGCGAGTGAATTGGGAGAGGATCTCGTGATTTCATCCATTTATCTAATATCGGGAGAGTTAGATTCAAGAAACGAATGAATATGATCTTTATTCAATCCAATGATGGTGAAGATTAATCCGGCTTAGGAATAAGTTAAGGATTTCAACGGCTAAGAGGAGCGTAAGATTGGTTGTTGTTCACCCTTGATTCATGCAGGGATGTATTATCAAGGCATGCACAAGTAGCTAGAGTTTCGACTTAGGGATAAGAAGAAACCATTGAAGAACGCTCCGCCGAACCTTGAAGTTGCTGCCCAGTCGCCCAAGTAGTTGCCCAACTAGTCGCCCAGGCAACCATCAATTAGTTGCCAAGGCAACCCCGTCGTGCAAGTTGCCACGGCAACTGAGTTGCCCGTGCACTCTTTTACCAAGACAATCCAATCGGCTATCACACCTCAACTCACGATAACCTCGCCTATTCTCTCTCAATTGAATTCATCTTTTCTTTTACTTATTTGTTTTCTAGATTAGTTAAAACTTCTATAATCTTTTATTTGTGTTTTTACTTTTTACAGTGCAAGAGACTAGATTCTTGAAGTAGCACCAATCCCTGTGGAGACGATATCTTTTATACTATAACTTGCGACGTGTATACTTGCACAATTGCGTAGCATTCATTACGCGCAACAAGTTTTTGGCGCCGTTGCCGGGGATTGGCAATAGCGACTTTGTTTTTACTTTCTTGCACTTTCTTTTTATTTTTCTTGTTTAAAATTCAAAGGGCTAACAAACTTTGGTTTTGCATTGGTATATGACCGGGCGAGACCGACTTCACCAGAATATCCCTTTGATCCAGAAATCGAACGAACCTTACAAAGACTTAGACGAAGGATAAGAGAAGCAATGGCAAATCAAGACGGCAATATGAATCAAGATGTTCGAGCAGGAGGAGGAGTGATTCTTGCACGAAACAGAACTATTCGAGACTATCTTGAAGAAAATCTTGATGGACTTAACCCAGGAGTTGTCGCACCTGAAATTAAAGCCGACCACTTTGAGTTGAAACCGGTAATGTTTAATATGATCAACACAATTGGTCAATTTGGCGGCTCAAGAATGAAGATGCACGGCAACATCTGAAATCTTTCCTCGAGATTTGCAACTCGTTCAAGAGACACGGAGTCACCCCGATGTCCTACGATTAAGATTATTCCCCTATTCACCGAGGATAGGCGAAAGCATGGCTGAATAGCATTCTGCCGGATCCATAGCATCTTGGACTGATCTTTGTCGTGATTTCCTTGCTAGATTTAATCCTACAAATTTGGTGATAAGCCGTAACGACATTACTTCTTTTCGACAGCGGATGATGAATCCATGTACGAGGCTTGGGAGCGATATAGAGAACTTCTACACAAATGCCCTCTACACGGATTCGGTGTGGACTCAAGTAACAATGTTTTACAACGCCGTGAATACACCAACAAGGATGATGCTAGACGCCTCGGCAAACGGCATACTCTTAGATAAGTCACCGGAGGAAGCAATGCAAATTTTAAACAGGCTGGCCAAGAATGACTATCAATTCCCATCTACTAGAAGAGGAGGAGTTAGGCGCTAAGCCACAATACATGAACTAGGATCATCGATTCAATTTCGGCACAATTGGCCGCTTTAACCAAGATGGTCGAACATGCAAAAACCAAACAACACACATGAAGTCAAGGTAATGGATTCTTTTTGTGAGTTATGTGGTGATAACCATAATTCTTACGAATGTATGCGAATCCGAATCCGCTTCTATGTGGGAATTACAATCGGGCAACAACATGATGTCCAATACATACAATCCAGCTTGGAAGAAGCACCGAATTTTTCATGGAGTAATCCCAACAATGCTCTAAACAGAACAATCAAAATGCACAAGCATCGGGATTCAGAGAATATGCCACGACAGCAGATGCCGCGGCAACAACCGACAACATCTAGTTCTTTGGAAAATTCTCTAAATGCTTTTATGATGAAAACTGAATCTTATATGGCTGAATAGTAATTTCATAAAAAGAACTGATGTTTTTATTAACAGACCGAGATGAGATTGCAAAACCAAGAGGCGACAATCAAATCATTAGAAAATCAAGCCGGACGGTTTGCTCAAAATCGAACACCGGACCACAAGGAGGTTTACCTAGCGATCTCAAGTCGCAAGAGGAACGGCCATGAGCAATGTAAGGCAATCACCACCAGAAGTGGCCAACAACTTAGAGAGGTTCAAACCCGCTCGTCAAACAAAACTTCACAAAAAGATCAAGGCGAACCTAGCGGCAAAGCCTCGGATGCGAACCAGGAATTGCCGCGCAACCGGCAATAAGCATGCCTCGGCAACCGCGATAAAGACGCCTCGGCAACTTGCGATAAGCATGCCTCGCAACCCCCGGTTGATAATGCCTCGACAACTCCAGATGTCCCGGCAATGCCGTCAATCAGGTTTCAAACCAATGAAAAGATCAAAGATATCCGACTTCCACCACCATTCCCACAAAGGTTGAAGCGACAAAAGCAAGAATACCAATTCAAGAAGTTTCTTGATATCCTAAAGCAAGTCCACATCAACTTGCCATTGGTGGAAGCAATTGAACAAATGCCAAACTATGCCAAGTTTCTTAAAGACATTGTGTCCAAGAGAACAAGGCTAGAAGAGTTTGAAACAGTTGCCGCAACAGAGGGATGCATGGTAATGTTGCACAATCGTATGCCGCCCAAGTTGAAGGATCCCGAAGTTTCACAATACCTGTTCTATTGGAAATCACTATGTCGGGAAAGCACTATGCGACCTAGGGGCTAGCATAAACTTGATGCCTAAATCGGTTTCCGTAAACTAGGAATCGGGAAGGCAAGACCTACAACAGTCATCTTGCAGCTAGCCGGCCAGATCCTATGTGCATCCGGAGGGAAAAATCGAGGACATCTTGGTAAAAGTTGATAAATTCATTTTTCCCGTGACTTTATTGTTTTGGATTGTGAAGCGGATGAGCATGCACCTATCATTCTCGGAGACCATTCCTAGCGGCAGGGGAGAACTTTGATTGATGTTGAAAAGGGAGAACTCACAATGAGGGTGAATGACCAGCAGGTAAAACTAAATGTGTTCCAAACACTAAGGCATGCCGATGATCCGAAGAATGCCAACTACTTCATGCCACGGCAGAGTTTAACCGATGAGGAATTTAGTTGCCTCGGCAACTACATTGCCGATCAAGAGGAACATGAGGAGTATGAAGAACCGGTCGATGAGGAACAAACAGAAGAGGCAAATTGGCTAGTCAATCGACCAGGTACATACTTTGAACCTTTGGACTACTCGGGTAAGGAAGGTAAGCTCAAAAAACCCTCTATCGAAAATCCACCAATTCTTGAGTTGAAACAATTGCGAGCAAACTGAAATATGTATACTTAGGGATCGATAATACATTACCTGTAATTATTTCCTCTAAGTTCTGACTGAGCAGAAAAGAAGCTGATCAACATGTTGAAGCTACATAAAAAGGCAATAGGGTGGACAATTGCTGACTTGAAGGGAATTAGCCCGGCGGTGCGCATGCACAAGATCTTGTTGGAAGATGATCACAAACCTTCAATTGAGGCCCAAAGGAGACTGAATCATGCCATTAAAGGGGTTGTAATGAAAGAAATCATCAAGTGGCTTGACGCGGCATTATATACCCTATCTCCGAGTAGTGCGTGGGTAAGTCCGGTGCAATGTGTACCAAAAAGGGAGGTATAACAGTGGTAAGCAATGAAAATAATGAACTTATCCCAACCAGGACTGTGACCGGTTGGAGGGTTTGTATGGACTATCGAAAGCTAAACAAAGCCACTAGGAAAGATCACTTCCCATTACCCTTTATTGATCAAATGCTTGACCGTCTTGCAGGTAAACCCTTTTATTGTTTTCTTGATGGTTATTCAGGTTACAATCAGATTGCCATAGCACCAAAAGATCAAGAAAAGACAACCTTCACATGCCCATACGGTACTTATGCCTACCGAAGGATGCCGTTCGGATTGTGTAACGCCTCGGCAACCTTCCAAAGATGCATGATGGCGCTCTTTTCAGACATGGTCGAAGACTTCCTTGAGATCTTCATGGATGATTTTTCGGTTTTTGGTAATGACTTCGATGGCTGTCTCGGCAATTTAGAGAGGGTGTTGGCAAGATGCGAAGAAACGGATTTAGTCCTCAATTGGGAGAAGTGCCACTTTATGGTAGATGAAGGAATAGTGCTCGGCCACAAGATTTCATCCAAGGGAATTGAAGTAGACAAAGCCAAGGTGGACGTGATTGAGAGATTACCCCCACCAAATTCGGTTAAAGGAATTCGAAGTTTTCTCGGACATGCAGGTTTTTACAGGAGGTTCATTCATAATTTTTCTAAAATCACTAAACCTTTGTGTAATCTGCTTGAACAGGATAAAGTCTTGATTTTGATGATTCTTGCACTCAAGCATTGAAACCCTAAAGAAAAAGCTTACCTCGGCACCCATTGTCGTTCCACGGGATTGACGCTACCTTTTGAGCTCATGTGTGATGCAAGTGATTTCGCGGTAGGAGCAGGTCCTAGGCCAACGCCACAGTAAGACCTTCCATGTGATATACTACGCTAGTAAAACTCTTAATGATGCTCAAGTGAATTACACAACAACGGAGAAAGAGTTACTATTTGTAGTTTTCGCATTTGACAAGTTTCGATCCTATTTAAATGGTACAAAGGTAATTGTTCATACGGACCATTCGGTAATCAAATACTTATTTGCTAAAAAGGATGTTAAACCTCGTTTGATTCGTTGGATATTACTTTTACAAGAATTTGATATTGAAATTAAGGACAGGAAAGGAACAGAAAATCAAGTGGCCGATCACTTATCACGTTTGGAATGCAATAGGGAGGAGGACGCGGATCTAGAGATATGCGATGCATTCCCGGATGAACAAATTCTAATTGCATCGGCAACCCTTGACGCCTCAGCAATCCTAGATGCCTTGGCAACCCATGACGCCTCGGCAACCATGGATGCACACGCTTCGGCAACTCTCGACGCCGCAGCAGTCTTTGACGCACACGCCGCGGCAATTCTGGGAGCAGACACTACGGCAGCACATGCCTCGGCAATACCCTAGTACGCAGATTTAGTTAACTTCCTTGTTTGTGGTATTTTTCCGTATGGCATTACTCACCAAGGGAAGAAGCGGTTCCGCCATGATGCTAAGCATTACTTTTGGGACGAGCCTCTTTTGTTTAAACAATGTGCAGATCAGGTTATCGCCCGATGTGTCCCACGAAGAAGAGCAACAGAATGTACTCCGGCAATGCCATTCTTCACCCTATGGAGGACATTTTGGAGGAACTCGTACATGGCCAAAGTCTTGCAATCCGGTTTGTATTGGCCAACATTGTACAAAGATGCCCAAGACTTTTACAAGCAATGTGATCGTTGCGGAGGACGGGCAATATCTCTAGACGACATGAGATGCCACTCGAACATCATCGAGGTGGAACTTCGATGTATGGGGGATCGATTTTATGGGACCTTTCCCATCTTCATTCGGCAACCTCTACATCTTACTCGCCGTCGACTATGTGTCTAAATGGGTAGAGGCAGCTGCAGTTCCCAACGACGATTCCAAGACCGTGCAACGATTCCTGCAGAAAAACATATTTACACGATTTGGGATGCCGAGAGCAATTATCAGCGACGGGGGCAAGCATTTTGACAACAAACTAATTGCCAAGATGTTGCAACGCTTCGGCATATCACACAAGATCGCCACGGCATATCACCTACAAACCAACGGGCAAGCAGAAATTTCCAACAGGGAGTTGAAGGGAATACTCGAGAAACTTGTAAATCCCTCAAGGAAGGATTGGTCATTAAGACTAGATGACGCACTTTGGGCATATCGCACTGCATTCAAAACACCATTAGGTATGTCCCCCTTCCGGCTTGTCTATGGTAAAACATGTCATCTACCGGTGGAAATCGAGCACAAGGCGTACTGGGCAATCAAGACCGTGAATATGGATTGGGGAAGTGCCGGACAAAAGCGCTTGATGGATCTCAATGAGATAGAAGAATTTCGTGCACTCGCCTATAACAATGCACGAATCTACAAGGAGAAAACAAAGCGATGGCATGACAAGAAACTATTGCCACGGCAATTCACGCCAGGGCAACTAGTTCTCCTATTCAATTCTCGGCTAAAACTTTTCCCGGTAAAGCTGAAATCAAGATGGTCGGGACCATTTGAAGTCGTCAAACCATTCTCCCATGGCGCCGTGATAATCAAGTCCATCTCTGACAACCATGAATTCAAAGTTAATGGACAAAGATTGAAGCACTACAATGGTGTCCATGTGGACGCGAACAAGGAAGTGGTCAATTTAGGAGATGCATGAGCATGCTCTCCCTTTTGATATTTTTATTTTATTTTTGTTTTTGTCGATTATTTAATTATTTATTTTTCATTTTTTCTGATTATTATTATTTTATTATTATTATTATTATTTTATTATTTTGCCGATTATTAGTAGTTTTAGGATAAATTTTTATTTATTAGTTTATCTTTAATTTTAATCCTTCTTTGATTTGTTTTTGAATTGTAGGAAAGGAAGTTCAAGATAAAGAAGGAATTCTAAACCAAGTAGGAAAACATCTTCAACAAGGAAACTAATGGGCTGAATCTAAGGCTTATATAAAGCCTCCAATTCATCCTAACCAAAACCCCTTTGTCGAAAATTCCTACCAAACCCTAAACCCTTTTCTCGATTTCTCCAATCCAACCACCTATCTTTTCTATAAAACCCATCACCCTTAACCTATTCATACTTTCTATCTTGCAACTTTTTAGTTCTTTTCTTTTCTTTGTTTTTACTCACAACCAAGATCATACATGGCATCCAAGATTAAACTTTTAGTTAATCCAAGTTCCTCCAAAGAACCAAGATACAAGAAGTTTGCTACACCGGCGGTTCAAGAAAGATTTCAATCCAAGTTTGAAAGCCGGAAGATTCATGAAGAACAAGGCTTTGAATACTCCAGCTCTCAAGATTTAGGCCTTGAACCATTCATCTTCAAAAGGATTGC
>JAGYYJ010001207.1:0-81438 GCA_019671005.1 Hibiscus mutabilis
GCCAACAACTATGAGACAACTGCAACCCAAAATCAACTCTCACACTTATCTCGAGAAACAGCAGCCTCCAAATACATGATCTTTTGTCTCTAATCCACATGATATAATATGGAAATAGGATCCACATCACAGCCCCATCTAATCATTCTACTTTTAATGGATAACCGATCTAAAATAACCAACCATGGTATAAAAGATTGGCGGGGAATAGCAATCTTACCCCAAACAATTCTGGCCCATGGTACCTTAGCTTGTTTATGTCTAAGGACCTCCTACTGCTTCTTTGCTTTAAAAGCTCCCTACAGATCCCTTTGCAAGACCAAATTGTCTCGCAGCTTTTCTTCCGTACCCAACTATGATAGCTCTTTGTTTGGGCATTCAATATAGAACCACCCTTTAACAGATAATAGTTCACCCAGGCAACCTATAGGGAATCAGACTGCACCAATTTGGGAGCAAAAATAATTTAAGTACCAACTTGGGGAAAGATATTTAATTTAGGTAACAACATAAAAACAAAAATTCTTTACATACCACCTTAAAAATAGTTGTCTAGTTCATATACTAACAGCACATTTAAATCTTTTAATTTGCTAAATGAAATAGTTCAAGAAAACTATTTAATTCTTAAAAAAGACTATTAACAAAGCGCCTTGAATACATTCTTAAAGAGTTATCAGCTATTGCATTTAATATAGCTAGAACTATACCCCCGGTTTTCAGCTGGTTTTAATACCTATATGTTTAATTTAATTAGACTTACGAGGTAATTGTACTTCTATAGCTATTTCAAATTAGCAATATTAGTTCTTTGGGTGAATATGTTTGTATATTCTACTTTTAAGAACCGAGAACAATTACAAATACACTATAGTTTATATAATATGAATAAAAATCATATGAACTTTTTGGTGTCTTTTTATGCCCCAATACTAAAAAATAAATATTAAATCTTAAACCCTAAAAATACAACTTACACCCTAACTCTAATCCTATTTTTTAATACATTCTTAATAAGTTATTTTTTAATGTTGTGACACCAAAAAGAAAGAAATTTTTTATTCGTACAATATATCTATGAAAGAGCAAGACTGTACAACTCAATCAAAGGAAAATTTGAAAAGATTCTGTTAACAAAGTGCCTTGAATACATTCTTAATAAGTTATTAGCTATTGCATTTAATACAACCGCTTGCGAAAAGAAATTTTTTTACTGACGGTGCATCAAATATTAATCATATATATAATTGTAATACTCTAAATATAAAATATACCTTAAGCATTATAAAGAAACAGCACTAACACATAGTTAAAAAAAAAAACTCATGAAATTCTCAATGCTTTAGAATCTAGTTTAAACTGCCTTGAAATTCTCAGAATTTTCATATAAATTACCCACCAATATCTAACCTCAAATCCAAATAACAACAATGTTCATAAATGGGGGACTACATGTCCCACGGATCATATCCCTCATAATCAGTACGTGACCTCTTTCTGCATGAATTCATGTCTGCAAATGACCAGCTAATCCCACCATTACTGCCTGCTACATTGCTGCAAAAATCTCCAAATCCCTCAACTGAAATCCACTCTTCAAACAACTGCCCAAATCTGTTCCCCTGGACCTACACCACAAATACAGGTTAAACATTTTATATATAACTAAAAACAAATAAACAAAAAGATATTCTTGCAAAGAAATTTACTTCTGAAAGCGCTTCTAATCCTTCAAACACTTCATCCGTTGAATAATCTTCATCCGGATTTGATAACTGCTGAACAATAGATAACCAACCCTTAATTATATATAAATGCTTTTAATCAGCACATGCATGAATAGTTAAGCATTTATCTTACTATTTGAGTTGAATCCTCTGCAGTGACAATTTCGGAATTACACAGCATTGTCGATCCATCGTTCTCTGCAACTATACTCTGTCGATGAATGCTTCTTTCATCGGCAGCAGCCGTGTTCCCGATCTTGCTGCCTGATTGATATGAATTCCACCACTCTGTAGATTGATATTTGAAATCGAACCGTTCGTTGCCATTGATTAAATTTAGCTGTGCCGATATCTGATCAGGGTCTGACTGATCCTGTACCGTTTGTACACAGATATTGATAGTTTTAGCCTTTTAGGTGCATACATATAGATGTATTCCGGAAAAAATAGAGCAAAAATGATTACACACAAAGAAGAAGAAAGAAGGGATTTACCGTGAGACATGTAGCGGCCTCTGCTTCAATTGCATTATTTGCAATGTAATTTTCCAAGTTTGGAAGCAAATATCGACTGATTGATCTTCTTCGATGCATGAAGCCTCGGCCTCTCCATACTTTCTCTTCAATTTACAGAGAATAGTTCTCTATGAAAATAAAGGAACAGCACAACGTGAGTAATTCAACATGCAAGCAGAGAAAAAAAAAGTAAATTGTAAAACGGACATAGAAGATACGAGAAAAAGAACATACTTGTCCGGGAAGTGTAGCAGTTAGCTCATATTCATGCATGATCCAAATGTCCTATGAAATAAAATAAGAAAACATTAGTAAATGGTATTGTAGAAAATGGTGTCTGAAACTAGAGAAACATGTTGTAATATAAAAAAAAAAACTCGAACCAGAGAATCACAGCCGAGGCTTTTGCCCTGTAAATAGTAATGGAGGACATGGAAATCTGTTGGATGGAAATATATATATATATACCCCTTCATGCTGAGTGTTATTTTTTTTCTTCTGAAAGTAGTAATAACAGCAGTAATTGATAAACAAGACACAAAGGAAGAAACAAAGGAAGAAACAGCAAGACAAAGAGTGTCAGAATGAAATGGTGAATCAATGGGAAAAGCGCAAGGACGAGGAAATGAGGTAAGAAGTGGAATGTATGCAGCAGCGGTGTGAGACAGTGAGAAAGCTCCTCCGAAACTACGTTACTTGTGCCTTTGGGGCATGAGGTTCCAACTCAATGGACCTGCTGTGAAAATAAATAAATGGACCCAATAAAAATCCTCAGCCGTGTACATTTTAATGCCCAATACTAAAATTTTAAATTTTAAGCTATAATTTTAAATTTTAAATCTTAAACTTTAAATATTAAACCCTAAAAATATATCATACCTCCAATTCCTTAAATCTTAACACTAAACTCTAACTTTAAATTAAAATTTTAAACTCTAAACTTTATGTTTTAAGGTGGAACATAATAAAAGGCATACATAGGGCAGACGATTTTCATCCTCACTATGAAAAAAATACCAACAATGATGGTTTGTTGTCAAGATTCTCAAAATTCTTAATAAATCTGTTAAATATTTCTATTTCATATTAGTTTAATATCTAAACGCATGCATATACAAATATTTTTAAATATTTATTGTGGTTTTTTTATTGTCTAATAAAAAGACATTTACGTCACCAACAAGTGTTGAGTGCATTAATAAGACACATTGCACTCCTAAAAAGAGTATACACGCAAACTTTAGAAACGACATTGATGGAAAGGACAGTCTCACACCCCAAACATGGACTGTAAAATGAACATGCATATTATTAAAAAAATAAAAAGAAATTTAAGCCTTTTTTTTCTTTTCTTAACATTTTTAAGTAACACTTCCTCTTTAGTTCGATTTCTTTGATTATTTATCAATGTAAATAAGTATTGATATACTAAAAAAATATTTAATTGTTATTATAAAGTGTAGGCTTAACTTTAGAAAGTGTCTAAATTATACTTTTTTTCAAATAGATGCCTAAATTATTTTTGGATTAAATATGTGTCTAACATTTTACTAATTAACCATTATAAGCTTTTTTCGTTAACGGTCGTTAAACAATTTTCGTTATCCGATAAAAATGAGACATGACAAATTTATTATTTTTCATTTAATTTTTGTTTAAAAAAATATTATTTTTCCAACCCTAAAATTTCAATGTTCTTCAAAAAAAAATCTCAAATCCGTCATTTTCTAAATTCCTAAATCACGAAATCTCCAATGCTTAATGTTTGACCAGCATTAACCACTCAATTCACCCACCCCTTCATCGTCGGAACCCATTGGCCAATCATTCCTTACTGCCGTTTTAAATCTTTAAATTTCTAAAATCTCTAACACGCAAAATCTTAAATTCTTAATCTTAAATCCCCTTATCATTCAGGATGACCGGTGATAGTTAAATTGACGACTGAAAGAGATAAATATGTGGAGATTTAGGGTTAAGATTTTGAGTTGTTTTGGGATTTTGGAAATATTGGATTTTTTTAAGAAAATGAAAGATTTTATGATTTTTAAATAAAAAATAAAGAAAATTAAAACACTTGTCAAATGTCCGTATATAATTGGATAACAGAAAATATTTAACTAACGACTGTTGACGGGAAACATTATAATAATTACGGAATGAAACCTTAAAAACTTATTTGACCTTAAAAATAATTTAAACACATATCTGAAAATATATATATATATATAATTTAGGCGCTTTTATAACAGTTTAGCCTAAATCGTAATATTAAACAGAAGAATCGAATCGAAGGATCATGTTAGCGTGCTTAGCATTATACTTCAAGCAATACATTCGAGAGGGATTGTTTTAGATCATTTGGAATTTAGCGATGAAAATACAAGGACAACTATTTGGTTTCGAACAAATGTGGCAATCTCCTTGTACGTGTTTCATAAAAATATAACAAATTTAAAATATTTTATTTAAAAATCTTGACATGTTTAGAGCCTATCGAATAATGGAATGCTATTGTGAAACACAAGGATGCATTAAAGATTAAAACATCAACTACAGATACATCAGCTCACTGTAAGGACAAGTCTTTATAAGGTCATTGTTTCTATTTCCATCACAGATGAGGCACAAGCATAGCAATCTAAACATACCATGCATGCCATACCATAATGGAATGCTGGCTGGATACACACACAACTCTAAAACTATCGAATAAACATAACTTCCCAAACTACAATCATGAACAAAATACAGCCTACTATCACATTTCTAACATATACTAATGGTGGGTTTGGTTTGCACCTTAGCTCGGACATCTCCACGAAATGGAAAGAGTTTTTCCTACTTCCACCAGCTGATCCTTCAGATCTCGAGTTTGAAACCAATTTGGTATTCCTGTTCCGTTCCATTTTAGGGCTTTTGTTGGCCTGCATGCCGGATTTCTTGTTTTGGACAGGTTGAACAACAGGACTATGTATGCCACTCTCTCTTGTCTGCAAAAGGAAAGCATGTGGAGCAAACAACAGTTAACAGTGTTGAAAAGAAAGCATTGTTGTTTCGATCCACATTTGAAGCAGTTAAGTTTCGTTACATTGTTTAACGAACTTACCTTGTCTCTGGACACTGCTTTCCCTGAAGATTTATCCTGCCATTGGACTCTTCTTGGATGCCCCTGCGCCACTGACTTGTGGGAACTTGGCTCAGATACAGATTTGCAGGCTCTTGAGATAACAGACCTTTCCTCCTGGACCGATTCAAGATGATTGATCTTATAGGCTGTAACTGTAGCAGATTCAACCCCAGAATCCATTATCAGGATATCATCGTGATGAACACCAGTTTCCATTCGCTGTTGATTGAGTCCTTTCGAATGGCCATTGTGACTCTCATCGGTCATATGACCTATTTGATCACACTGTTATATAAGACACAGAGAGGATATGTCAAGTTTTCCAATGTGACAAACATAAAACTCTACAAAGATGCGAGAAAACTAAAATTATTACACTGCCTGGACTGCAGAAAAGCAACATTGTATGAACTCTTCAAGATGTCGACACAACTATAGACGTTCTAATTCCCTGGATATCCTAATACACTATAGGAGAACATCAGAATTAGAAAACTCAAAACGGTGATAATGCGTGACAGTGAGAGACATTATTCAAGCAGTTGTTCTCCTATAGTACTGACTCAGTTTTTACGCCTACTCAAGATTGTTTCTTTACCCATGCATTGTCCCATTCAGGGTCAACGTTGTGCCTATGTCCAGCATAGTCAGTTTCCCTGTAATCAAGGCCATATATGTGCTCAGCCTCGAAATTGGAGTGTTCTTGGAAGAAAGAATCTGTGGCGCCGAATTGAAGTTGCCAATCATTTTGGTCTTCCATCTGCATCTGCATAGCTATTGGGAATTCAAGATCCTCAAAGGAGAGACCTTCTTCTTCAATTATGATCTGCTCATTATTGATATTGGCACTGGTTGATGGGAGATCGTGTGAACCCCTGGATGGTGAGAGATCAGAAGCAAAGATTCCCTCATCTTCCATCTGCATCTGCATCTGCAAAGCCATTGCATAATCCATACTATCGGACTGTGGTTGATGAGACACCTGAGTAGGAACCATTGATAACCACAAGCATTAATTTCTGTAAATGCTGGCTCCACATGCATGAAACAAAGGTTATTTGTCATTCAGTGAAAAACCAGCTTGTAAGTCATGTTCATTATCACCTCCATAGAAGTAACCCCAACAGCATCTTTTGGGGAACTAGAAGCCACAAAATGTGCACTCGGCTGACCGACATTTGAAATTGAGTTTTCAGTTTTCTTGGCAGCAGTTTTCCTTAAGTATCCAACCACATAACTATTATCCTAAGTAAATTGAAGGCCAAAAAAGGACCAAAATGTTAGGATTGCTATGCTATCAATTGTTTACCCAATTTCAACAAATAAAACTTGCATCTTTCAATCAATTGTACAGGAAACAAGAAACAACCTACAGAACTATTTACATGATCTTCAACATCTTCAGAAACATTAAGGGGAATTAAAGTAAACAGAACCATAAAAAGCTGATAACATCCCATCATATTCATATCACACACCATATATACACATGTAAACACTAAACAGAGCAAAAGCTGAAGATTACCGCATTATGAGGAAGGAAGCTGGGATTGGCACGGTACTCGTGCATGACCCAACCGGTTTTGTCCCCACCAGGGGTACGCCCCTTATGGAAAACCAAAGTCTTCTTGGTACCAATCACCCTACCTCCATAACTCATTTGCCGATCCGCACCCGTTGATTTCCAGAACCCAGAGTTGGTTGACCTGTCGGTTTTTTTCTCGGAAATCTTGTTGAGTTTGTAGAAGAACAACCACTCCGGATACGTCGACTGTACTAAAGACAGGGCTGTCGTCTCAAAAAAGAAAAAAATCACCACCCAGAACTTGAAGATTAAAAACAATGGAAATGTAAATGGGAAAATTATTACTAGTTTACCAGGTAATTGCCAAGGCTCGTGCTTGAGGAGGTCGACCTCTCTGATATTGCGAGTGCTTGTATGATCACCGATCATCTTATTCTTGAGGAAGAAACTGATGATTTGTTCATCCGGTGGAAGGAATCTGAACCCAATTTCTAGGAAGACGTTCATGTTCTCGATCGATACCCACCTTATTAACTGTTGCTATTACTATTACAAAACTACAGAAGAAAGGGGAGTGTGTCTGAAAGTGAGATGAATTGAAGTGTGTGTGTGTGTGTGTGTATAGAAAGCAAATGGTCTTCGACTCAGCTTAATTTGGAAGCTAAGTGGGCACGCTGAGTTAAGAGTTTCGAACATGATTATGAAATATGATTGTAGAAAACTCAGACCCGCCATCCTATTGGATCTTTTTTCTATGTTGTTCGTACATCCACTACTATATAATATAATATTTATACACTACCGCTTAATTTATTTTTAATTAAAATTTGCTAATTTTATTAAACGATAATATATTTAAATTATAATACAAGTTTATATATAAGTAAATAAAAATATTTAAAACAAAATCTTTAATAAGATTTTTTCATGAGGATCATACAAAAAAAAGGTAAAAAAGTCAACGTAAAGACTCGAAACAAAGATAGATACAATGATTAAAGGTAAAACCATTAACAAACAACATAAAAATGCATATTACAACAAGGCATGTTAGTTGTTTTGATTATTATGTTGAAAGTTGATTTGAGTTTGTCAAATTAAGTTATGATCTAAAAGAGGGAGATCAACATGATAACCAAAATAGTATTATCTTGACCAGTCGTAGCTACTTCAAATTCAACACTGATAAAAATTAAATAAAAGAACAATCAAATGACGATAAAAAAAGCGTGCTAAAAGACAAAGAAAAACGTATCAAAAAATAAAATAAAATATGTCACAAAGACATAGTTATTTATTCAAAATTTAAAATTAAAATAAACGTTGAGAAATAAAAAATAATAAATTTTGATTAACATTTCCAGTTTAACTATAACAAACCAAGAAAAAAGAGACTATTGGTTATCACTACCGCTTAATCTCTTATTAAAGATTCATGAGAAAATTTTAAGCAAAATCTTTAGTAAGATTTTCTATAAGAATTAAGTATGTATTAATTGATTAATTTTAACTTATTTGAAATTTAAAAAATTTTGATAGTAAAGATGGAGAAATTATATTATGGGTCATTCCTGCCATGTTATTCATGTGACCAACTAATCAAATGTGTTCATTTTATTAATTTTTTCATATCATCTTTTTACCAAGTGAATATTCACATAGTTTAAATTTTATTTACAGTAAATATTAGTGAATATTCACTTGGTATAAAGATGAGATAGAAAATTAATGAAATGGATGGAGGTCGACCTTTGAATTGGATGGTAATTAAATCAAAGATAATTTTATTATTTTATTTTTCACATTTTAATATTCATGTATGTTTTAAATTTAAATAAGTCCACATAAATTTTCAGACTAAATATTCAAACTCAGCTAATTTAAAACCAACATATCAGTTTACATAATGATAGCAGTTTCAACTTCGTGAAGTTATATACAGAATGATTTCTTAATCATATTTATAGAACAAAAATAGTAATAGTATTTAATATACTTAAGAAATGAAATCTACTTAAAATGGATGTATTATGATTAATGCAAAGTTTTTTGAAATTTGATTAATGTGTTTCCCTCTAAATTCATATAATTGATAATTTATTTAAAAGTCCTGCACAATTTATTAAAATGAGAAAGAAATTTATATAATTTATTAAAATAAAATCTTTAATTTAGAAGTAAAAAGTGGGAAATTTGAGTATAATAACATTTTATTTTTTATTAATAAAAATGATATTTTTAGTGAAAGGGGAATTTATATTATTAACTCGAGCCTCATTAAAATTATCTTAAATATTTAAGAAAATAATTTAGTCATTTTAACGCTTTTTACAGAATTTCAAACATTATGGATGAATTAAATCATCATGCAGTAGAGACATAATCTCGTGAAGAAGTGTGCACTAAAAAGAATCTTCATTCAAATCTGCAAGAGCGTCAGCAACTCTATTTTCTTTTCGGCCAATGTGTTGAAGCTTAATCACCCAATCCAATTGTAACCACTTCATAATATGTAATAACATTGGACTTCTAGCAGGATGTCGTGAAGGGTTCTGAATCAAAACAATAGATATCCATCAAAAAAACGTCTTCAATTTTCAGAACACAAACCAAATTAGAAAGAAACTCATCTGACAACACAAAGCAAATGCCGATAAATTTTAAAAAAACTCGTAATTCAATGACTTTCATGATCACAATTGACACGAAGACTTATCATTTTATTTCTTGGATCCGAATTAACTTTTTTTTGACAGTTAAAAAATCTCATTTTAGTAATAAGTTTTAAAAAATAAACCCATATGGCCACCGGCTGCCTGCTACGCTCCAGCGCTGATCTAAATCTTCAATTTAAAATTAAAAGAAAAATCTTTTCCAAATAATATCCAAAAAATAAAGGTTTCAATCCCCGGATTTAGCAAAATGCATCAGTTAGATTTCAATCTATCAAACTTTTAAAATCCAAATTAAAGAACTCATGGAGACAGTCACTACGAACAAGGCTCAACCAAATCGAGTAAGCCGCCAGACAAAAGCGTAACACATGATCAATACTTTCATTTGAAACATTACATCTCGAACAATAAAAAATAAACTTATTATTACTCAGACTTGTTCTGTTTTACTATTAGTTTAAAACTATTTTTTTTTTATTTTTTCTTAAAAGTATTTAACTTAACCTATTTTTTAACTCTTTTTTGGTTTTGATTTCATTTTCTTACCCAGTTTTCCCAAATCATGCAATATGTAAAATGAAAATTAATCTTGTCCTAAAAAGAAAATATTTTTTATCATCCTGTTTTTTAAAATTATGACAAACAAATCAAACAGATTTCCTTGTTTTTGTTCCACGGTGACTGATGGTTGGTGGTTGCTTGGACGACCTTGACTCCACCTTTGATGATATTCTAGATCGAATCTATAGCGGTTTTGATGTCATTTTCTTTTGTTTTACCATGAAATGAATCTTGTCCTAATAAGATTATTATCATCTTGTTCTTACATGACAATCAAATCAAACAGATTTGACTGTAATTACTATTGTGAGCTTAAGGTCCCACCCTTTTTGCCATACCTATCTTCTTTTCCACATGATTTTAGTCTGAGGTTGATATCGTTTGCTGTGACAATGTAATATTTTAGATTTAATGTTCTTATGTACGGTGATGGAAAATTGTAAAAAAAAAGAAAAGAAGAAGATTAGATTAGATTGCATGAAAAAATCTGCTTGCCCTAACCTAACTGGCGTTTCCATTTTATTATATTTGATGTTTGTTCGCCATGAATGGCTAACACAGATGTGACGAAGCAACTTTCCATCAACTATACAAAAAATCTATTCCCAAAACTACATTTCCCCCCTTTTTTTTGCTATAGTTTTTGCCGTGAGCTCCTTAGCCTAACCGGTGAGAACAGTGCAGTGAGTCGGGCATGATCGGATAGATGGTAGTTTTCAGGCCATATCCCTCTTTCCACTTCACGGGGGAAGAGCATCGCATTCTTCACTGCCAAACCGATGGCTTCTTTTGTGGAGCCATCGTTTGAGTCCTATGAGTTGTTATCTTCATCCATATGTACTGAACATGTAGAGTTCCAAATTCTCTGCAGTAACAATGTTAACCAATTATGAATGAACCCTTTTATTCTATGGAGTTAAGCATAGAGATTCGATGAAAGACAGTTCAATGCTGTTTGCATCGGACTTTCTTTCATCTATTCAGTTATGTTGGTAAAATCTTATTACAGTTCGATCTCCTAAAGTTTACAAAATGGTACATCAAGCGACTTATAGGCCATAGCACAAAGGAAATCTGTAGCTAATACAATGCATAAATTAGGGATGTAAACCAACCTTAAATTCGTCGTAGTCTAGAACGCCATTCCCATCAACGTCTGCTTGGACCCAAAGCTCTTTCGTTTCCTGGAAACTCAGTCCATGAGGAAGACCGGTTAAGTTTAGCTGTAGATGGTTAGGAAAAGGTGAGAATTTTATTTTTATCACTCTCAATCAAATAATTATACCAAGGAAGCAAATGAAAAGTACCTGTTTAAGGGCATCGCAGAAAGCCGAATAAGTTATGTAGTTGCCATTGTTGTCGCCCCTTAGAAAGTCAAATGCATCTTTTTCATCCAATGAAACCTTTTGAAGTTGATACTGGAACCATGAAAATGGAAATCAAATTTTAAATGTCAAAATGATAATTTGTGATATGAGCTAAAGAAACTACAATATGACCTAGAAAGACAACATTTGGAATAACAGTATAGTATGAAACTGCTGAACTAACCTTTATTATACCGAAAGCTGCTTTGGCCCAACTTATCTTCAATGGTTTTATCGACTTGTTAGGGTTATGAAGCCATATGAAATCAACACCACAGATGTTTCCTCTATGATTTCGATGGCTAACCCACTGTAATATATGAGAACAGAGCCAACACATAATCAGTAAACCACACAAACTAATCATATAGCGGTATATTGATATACCGATGCTAAAATATGAAATCAAATGTACAAACCTTGTGATCACTGTCTGTATATTCATGAGCAATATCATACGATGATACAAATCCCTGGGACCTGAGGAACTTGTAAACATGCCCACGTTTGCTTCCATTCCAGTCACTACAAGAATCAATAACATTATACAAAACAGATTAGAATGTGCTTCTCCGAGAAAATCATCAAACGGTAAAACTAAACATTATGCTTACCCGCAGAGTATGACAGGCGCCTGGCTGAGTTTGTTTTCTCTCTGATATGTTTCGAGATATTGTAGTATTTTATAAACCTAAGCAAAGAATGCCATAGAAAGAGGTAAGTACGGTCTGTTAACTTAGAAAAGAGGAACCGAAGCAGAAATCGGTGTCATATAAGGACACATTCAAGAGGAAGACAACATGTACCTGGTGCAGTCTTATGATGGATAAACTCGAATCATGAGGAAATAATAGGTGTGTGTTCACGATAAGAATCTCTTGCTCGGTATCGTCATCCTTACTGAAAGGGATAACCGATTGAACATGCGTCAGTTGAGCAACACGATCTCCAAAGTCATTGAAGAGCAACTCCTTGTAATTTAAAATCCTGAAGTAGTCCTTGTGTATAGCAGTCAACAAACCTGGGGAAGTAAAAATAATATAAGTTCTCATGCCTGGGACTAATAATCAGTGAATACTTTAAACAGAACTAGAATCAAAACAAAAAAACATCAAGTACTAAAGTAATTGAATTTAAAATCTTTCAGGATGGTCTGTACATGATATAAGGATTGTAAAAACCTAAAAGATATCCCCATCGTCTTCCCCATCACTAGCAGCTGAAAAGATAGAAAAAAAGGAAAATATGTGAACTACAAAGGAGCCAAATTCAGCTCCCAAAAGGTGAGAAAATGATCATTCTTCGGTTAACCCTATTCTATAGGAAATGAGCCAAAGGAAGGTTCAAAATTGATGGCGTAACAGACATGAACCACCAAACTAAAGAACAGATTTTTGTGCTGAACACTAGGATTCTCTAATGATTTTGTGTCTATTTAGGCTTAATTTACATATAGTAAGGAAAGCATAAAGAACACCCTATTAATCTAACCATTTGTGTAAAAAAATCATAAAATTTGCCTATTACGAGAAGAAATGAGTTAAAAGAGCATGTACCATCTCCTCGGTTGTTGGTTCTTGCAAGCGTAAAGGTGTCATATCGGGCAGCACCAAGCCTTTGTTCATACATCTGCACCAATTCTTCATTTCCAACCCAAAATTCCTATATCGAATTCGAACCAAAAACCACATTAAAGATAAGGTTCATGCCATCATATTTGAAATTAAGACTCTTAATAGGAAGAAAAGGGCACATGAAACCCACCTGGAGACAGATAATGGAAGAGCTTTCGTACAGCAACCAATCGACAATCCTCTCATTTCTAGCTAACCAAAATGCTCTAAAATCACTTTCACGAACGCTCTGATTCTGTTCCATAAAAAACAATGGAAATTAGCAAAATTTACAAACGAAAACAAATCAATGAAAGAAAGAAAGGGAAAGGAGAAGAAGAAATCACCTGCTGGTCCAATCGCTTGTAGATAGGAGCCAGGATGTTGAAGGTTGTACAAGAAACGCAGGGCTCCGAGATCGATGAAGCAAATTTACCACTTTTAGTCCTCAAAATCGTTCCTTTAAAAGGAACAGACTCGTTTTCACTTGAATCCACATTAGCAAATTCTGGGTCTTTAAGAAAACTTGCCAACATCACCTTTTTCAAAACAACAACAACAACAAAAAAAAATTTTTTATTAAAAAAAAACAAAAAATCGAAAGAGAAACAAAACCCAAAGCTCAAAATCCCACATACCATTTCAAAAGTCTGCCAAATAAGATTGCTGCTCTTGTTGTTGTCGTAAGCAAGTAGAACAGGGCAAAAAAAAAAGGTTTATTTTTCAGAAAGTTTTTTTTTTTTTTTGCAGGCCTTGTGGACAGAGATAGATGCAGGTGAAGAGTGATGTATTATTAATATGGTGGAGATTATTTTAAATTTATTTCCACAAAAGTTGATGGAGAAAATGATTGATCGAATTCAGGGGGCGGAGTTAGTGGGTTTTGTTTGTGTTTTGACAATGGAAAACAATGGGGTCCCTCCCAAGGTTTCACCTTTATTTATGGCGTTTTTTTGGGGGGAGTAAACAGCTGGATTTTCCTAACCTGGGAATCGGCTAGGCTGGATCACTTTTGGGTCTTATTTTAACTGTCACCTCTCTGATTTTAACTGTAATTCAAAGAACATTCCTATTTTAAGAATGATGTAAGAACCTGATTCAAGATATAATTAATTGGAAGTGTTAAGTACAATAATAATTAGTAAGCTGTAAGGTCAACTAATTAACAAGAAATGAGGTGAAGCAGATTCAAAGTTGTAACAAAATGAAATCAGAGTCTAAGCAGTTATTAGATTTTTAGCATTGTAATAAACTATATATAGTAATAATTAAGTAGGAAATCAGCCTCCAAAACTATTATTAGCAAGTACAATTGGATTTGAGGTGTTCGTGCATGAATATAGGGTTTGGTTCCATGCTTATTATCAACGCAATAACCGTGAACATAAAAGAACATGAATACAAGCAGCATGAATATGATAACCATATTAACATATAATGTTGCAATTTCTCATTCTTATTGTTTATTGAATGAAGATGGATCAAAGGGTGTTGACTGCAGTCTTATCTTTCGAAAATTATAAATATTCAAATAATTTAAATATTTTCTATTGATGATATAGTTTTTTATTCTTAAAATTTTATAAATTTCATTTTTTTGAATTTTTTAATCAACTTTCAAAAAGTTTATATATTGTGACGTAAAATCTTGAGTTTGACTATACCTATATAAATATATATTACTCGAAGATTTTGTGTAGCATAGGACGATGGTCGATGAATCTTTAAAAAGTTTCAACTTCCCATCACATGGGAGAGAGTCACGAATCTTCCATAACTACGAGAATCATGTTGTGATATTGGAGCCATGCCATGTTTCAAGGGTCACATGAAACTTTGAAAGAGAAAAAGTGGCATTTTTTGAAGGCTTCAAGTAGGTTTGGGTTAGAAAAATTAATTCATGTTTGAGTTGTTTTGAATTTAGATATTTTTGAATTTGTTTTTTAGGTTAAATTTAGATTTTTCATGTTTGATAGTTTTAAGTTTAAATTTCGTTGAGTTCAAGTCATCCCTTTTTCAACTTTTGTTCCAATGTATCTTATTTTTATTATTAGATTCAAATTTAAGTCAAGTCACCCATTTTCAACTCTTACTCTTCCAAATTATATATTTTTTCTTTTGTTACGTAGATTCAATTTCAAGTTTTTTCAGTTTTAGTTTATAGTTGATAAAACTCAAATCGCTAATGGATTTCAAATCAAACCAAATAAATCAATTTATTTTATTAATTCATTATTTTTTTTGAAATTTTGAAAAAATTCAACTTCGGGTTCTTTTAAATCAGTATTTTGATTTGGGTTAATATAAATTATTTTTAATTTAAAGCGTTAATATAAATTTTAATATCTAAGTTTGGTATTAATGTATAATGTGATCTTCAATTTTTTCAATTAGATATCCATTTTTTAAAAAGTACATGTGTACTAATCATACTTGATCATGTGTAATTTTTTTAATATATATTAGATACTCATTAATATATTTTACCATTTTAATTCAATTATAAAATTATATTTTAGTTCGATTTTAAATTTAGATAAACTAGTGCGCACCTATAAACTATATTGTTCAAGTTCGAATGACCTAGGACAAATCATCTTTTATCATTGAGACTCAATGGATTCAATTTTATACTTAAATTTAAAAAAAATCTCAAACTAAATGCCATTCCTACTACATATGTTATAGGCCAACCAATAAAATTAATGTCATAATAATTTTACACATGTAAGCATATTATTGAAATCATTTTTAATCAATTATATATCATCTTTTTGACTGATCAATGTCACATGGACGTCGAAAAAAAAGTGCTAGTTTGAGAAATATTGTCCAACTCAAGGGACAATTTGAGAACAAGTTACCAAATTCAGATATCAATTTGTACAATAAGCCAATGAAAAAAAAGTATAGAACTAACAAATTAATCATTTCATGATGGATAATTTAATGAAACGCAAACAAACATAAAAGAGTGAAGTATAAAAAGGTTTGAATACATGTTGGATAAAATCATCATGGTTACGAGTTCACTACAAAAGGCCAAAACTGTTCATATAACTTCAGTAAAGCTCAAGACTGCAGACAAGATGGCAGCAAAACGTATAACGTTTCAATATTGATTTGATTTCCTTGCTGCAGATACCCTCCCTCTTCAATGGAAAATTGTTGCATTCAAGGACCGACACAACGAAAGCAAGATTCGAGATTACAAGAAAAATCTCCTTCGGCTAGTGTCCATCTCAGGCTGCCATTCAAAGATGGTAAAGAATTAATGAAGGGACCAATAATACATAGAGAGATGGTTTGGTAGGAGGAAAAATCATAGAAAACAGTCAATGTATCATAGGAAATCAGGTGACAATTACCTTGTGAACCCACTCGTATTCTCCACCTTTGGTATCAAATGTTCCATGCTGGAGACTTACCAACTTTAGTGTAAACCGGGGACCACACTCCTGCAAGTTTCGACAACATTATTTCCGGCCAAGTAAACAGTTTATAAGTGTGACTTTCATATTATCGACAAGCCAAAACCATGTAAGGGCGGCAAATAGTTTCTAGAATAGAAACTCACTCAAATGATTGACGATAATCCTAGAAAGAAAGCGGACTTCCATAGACGAGCCAGCAAAATCATTTTCAGAATCTCTAAATACGTTTAATAACAGAAATGGAGAAGCAAACAGACCTGAAGACGAGCGATTACTTTTTCTTTACTGATGCTCTCACCCTTGGTATCTTTAGACTTTTTACCTTCTGAGCCACTCTGTTTGGTCTCCTTGGTTTCAAATATATACCTGATTGCATGAATAGACATTGTGTCAGAAATTTATACAATCATCATTTACATATCATGCAATAGATTCAGAGGCTAGAAGGCCAACCTATGATGTCGGAAGAAATGAAATCTCGTTGATTGTGAAAAGTTACAACACGCCGACCACGAAAATTAGGAGATTGTGGAAAAAGTGACTGAATTACCCTAGACGTACATATCAACAACAAAAACAGAAACTCTTAAAGACTGAAAATCCAAATGAGGGAGAAGATAAGATTGAAAAGGAAAGGCACATATTTCACACAAGAAAATATCTTAGTTTGTTGTAAAACAATAAAGGGAATATCCAATTTCAAGCAGAACTTAAACATTTGAAATAGTAATAGACTATAAAAGAGACCGATATACAACCTGCCAATGCGATGTCCAAGGCGTGTAGTGAAATTATTCAACACTAGCTCAGGCTCGTGACTGGTAGGATTTCCATGATTCTACAAGGGCAAAATCGAGGCAATTAAAATGATTATTATAGTAAAAAAAAACTCCATTCTAAGAGATCCAACATTTTTTACATGAAAATCCAGGTCCAATCCATAAAACAGAAAACCACAATATTGAATGAAGGATATCTCCACAAAGTAGAAAGAATCAATGTGGTACTTTAATATCCTTCCTCAAAACCAAACTGGAAAGCTTGAAATGTGCAGTAGGCCCATAAGGCAACCCAACAATTAGAAGAGCATCTACACAATAGCCAAACCAACTAACTCAGATATACTTCTCATGAAGAATACAAAGCTAGAGCCACCATATCATCAAATAAAGTCCAATGGCACAATCTGAATATAAAATTGTGCAAAAACTCTAATCACAAACCTGGTTCTCTTCGGTTGGTGTGAACTACAATAATAGATGTGAATTCCTTGTTATTCGCATATTCCACAATCTGCAGTAGCATGAACACATAACTTTCAAAAAATAAAGTAAACTAAATGCTACTTACTAACCCGATTTTCTAATGTTAACCTATAACAGAATAATTCAAAAAATTATCATGAGAATTACCTTTTTCAAGTCATATGTTCCTCTTTTATAGTAATGAGCATTTGGGATCACCGAAAGCAATTCGTTTATAAAAGCAGGTCCCCTCTGATAACATATTATCCATCCATAAACGAAAGATATCAGAATATTCATCAAGATAAAAAAATCATCTAAAATAAGTTCTATATCAATGCATAGTTTAATCATTAATGAGAAATAAGTAAACATAAAAGAGCATACAGTGGAATTGAAACGGCAAGTTGTGATTAATATCTTCGGAGTACGATCTTGCTTCAGAATCGCACTAAACTCATCAGCGTCATTACCAGCAAACAACTGGAGAGGGAAAAAAGATGATTCATTGCCAGATTTCAACAATTTATATATTATAAAAACATGAATTTTCCGAGAAAATAAAACCAATAAATTTACCTCTTCATCATCAGGCATGCAAACAGTCTCGTCAGCCTCTCTCGTATTTTCAATAGTGCGAGGAATTTGTTTCAGTGGAGGCTGCAATTATAATAATAATAAAAATTTTAGCAACATTTTGCTCCATTAAAACCTGGAAAACGGAAGAAAGGAAAATAGGAGAGGAAACCTCTTCTCCAAGCTCAAGAGCGCGTTTTGCGACGGCGTCACGAGCTTTAAGCTTTTTGCGTTTCTCGAGCTTCTTTTGGTGCTTGAGTTTGGCGTGTACAGCTGATCTCTTCTCCTTGTTTTTGATGGAGGAAGGAAGGATCTCACGTTTCTCCTTCTTCATCTTTTTGTTACTGTTATTGCTGTCCTCATCTCCTTCCATCCCTTCGTTTTCATCACTCTTTCTTTTTCCGCCCATTCTTACGGCTTCCTTGTCCACAAACAAGCACAAAAAGAAAGGTGAGGAAGAACGGCGGCGAGGGTGTCTAGGTCTTCTTTTGTCTTCAGCTTTGGCTGTGAATATTTAAAGTTGATAAAGCCCAGTAATAGCCAAGGGGAATCTGATGCCCGTTTAATATTACATTTGATAAATGCTTTTGGGTCGAATTAAATTTTGGAGTGGTAAGTAATATTAAAACTAATATTTTTTAAGAAAAAAATGGTTTATTTTTTTTAGTTTTTTGTCAATTTTTTTAAAAAGTTTTAAGTATAAGATATATTATATTTTTTAACTTTTTTTAATAACATATATATTTTTAGACAAAATTATTTAAATTTAAGCCTCTTAAGATGAATATTATCTTTTTTTTTTTCACTTGGACTTGTTAAATTCAAAAATGTTTATTTTAAAATAATTTTTTATTTTTTTTTTTTTTTAATTATGTCAATGTTTGATATAACAATAATGTCAAAAAGAAATTTTTATTTTTTGCATTTAAAATTATTAAAATTATAAAATTAAAAGATAATTTCTAATATAGTATATTTTCATAATGAAGAATTATTAAAAAAATAATTGTCTTAATATTTAATATTAATCTTAGCTAATAAATTATAAATTTATCATTTTTTTCAAAAAAATCATTTCCTTATATGAAATTATTTTTTTCAAATAATCAAAAAAAACTAATATCTTAAAATAATTTTTATTAAAATGTTATTTATTATTATAAAAAAATTAAAATTTTAAAAATAAAAATACAATAATTATTAAATATATTAAATATAATAATTATTAAAATAATATTCAAAATGATAATATTTTTTAAATAAAAATAAATAATAAAAATTTTAATAATTATGAATCAAAGTTAATAAAAATTGATAAAAAGTTAATACGCCCATTTACATTTTATTTTGAGTTAATTTAAAATTTTATTTTGTTTTAAAATTTAGTTTATAATATTTTAATATATATAATTAATATCTTTTTAAAAATGTTAACTCCATTAATAAGTTTTGGATTAATTTTAATTTAAATATTATTTACATTTAATTATTTTTATATTTTAATAATAAATATTTAAAATGAATATTTTAAAATATTTTAATTATATGATTTTTCATTTACTAATAAAAACTATTTTTAAAAATTTTTTTTTTAATTTTTTAAAATTACTTTTATATAATAATAAAAGAAAAAAAAATTATTTATTAGTAAATTTAAAAAAAAACTTAATGAAGACTAAATTAAAAAAAAATGAAAAAAAAATAGTGTTATAAATAGATTTTATGACTGATATTTATATTTTAATAAGTGAGAAATTATTTTATAATACAATTAGTTTAGAAGATCTATTTATAATATAATTTCTAGTTAATCAAAAAATTATTAAAATTCTATATAAAAAATAAAATCATGTAAAATTATTAAAAACCCTAACCTACTGAAATATGGGCCGCTATGACACGAAACCAATTAGATAGAACCTGGTTTCAGGCATTCCTTATGATTCTGTCACCGTAATTGTTTCCTCACTCCGACACTGCAAATTTCATTCTCTCCGCTATGCCATGCGCCATGGAAGAACCCTCATTTCTTCACTCTCCTCCCCTCTCCTCAAAAACCCTTCAATCCATTTGGGCAACATCCTTCTTATCGCCTATCTCACCAAAACCCTATCGGAATCCGGAACTCGAAACCTCGATCCAGACTCCATCCCCCTATCCGAGCCTCTGGTCCTCCAAATCCTCCGAAAAAACTCCCTCGAAGCCTCAAAGAAGCTGGACTTCTTTAACTGGTGCCGCTCTTTCAAGCCAAACTTCAAACACTCGGCCGTCACTTACTCCTACATTTTCCGGACCCTTTGTCGATCTGGGTTCGTCGAGGAAGTCCCTAACTTGCTGTTCTCGATGAAGGAAGACGGTGTTGTTGTTGATTCTAATACCTTCAAGTTCTTGCTCGATGCTTTTATTCGGTCCGGTAAGTTCGATACCGCCCTTGAAATTCTTGATTACATGGAAGAATTGGGTGCTTGCTTGAATGCTAGTGTTTATGATTCGGTTCTCGTGGCTTTAGTTAGAAAAGGCCAAGTGGGTTTGGCTTTATCTATATTTTGTAAGCTTTTAGAAGCTTATAATGGCAATGATAATGGGGATTCTGTTGTTTGTTCACTTCCTGGTTCCGTTGCAGTTAACGAGTTGTTTGTTGCTCTCAGAAAAGCTGATATGAGAGCTGAATTCAAGCAAGTTTTGATAAATTGAGAGAAAAAAAGGAGTTTGAATTAGATACATGTGGTTATAATATATGCATTCATTCTTTTGGGTGTTGGGGTGATTTGGCTGCTTCTTTGAGCCTCTTTAAAGAGATGAAACTAAAGGAAAAGAGTTCGAATTCCTGCTCGGTTGGTCCTGATTTGTGTACCTATAACAGTCTTATTCATGTGCTTTGTTCAGTTGGCAAGGTGAAAGATGCTTTAGTTGTGTGGGAGGAATTAAAAGTGTCTGGTCATGAGCCGGATGTGTTTACTTACAGAATTATGATACAAGGGTGCTCAAAATTGTACAGAATCGACGATGCAACTAAAATTTTTAGTGAGATGCAGTATAATGGGTTTGCTCCCGATACGGTTGTGTATAATTCTCTTCTAAATGGATTGTTCAAGGCCCGGAAGCTGATGGAAGCATGTCAGTTATTTGAGAAAATGGTTCAGGATGGTGTAAGGGCCTCGTGTTGGACTTACAATATTCTGATCGATGGGTTGTTTAGGAATGGCAGGGCTGAAGCTGCTTATACCCTGTTTTGTGATTTGAAGAAGAAGGGGCAATTTGTTGATGGTGTCACTTACAGCATTGTCGTGTTGCAGCTTTGTAAAACTCAGCTTGAGGAGGCACTACAATTGGTGGAAGAGATGGAAGAAAGAGGTTTTCTTGTATATTTAGTGACTATAACATCACTCTTGATAGGATTTTATAAGCAAGGTAGGTGGGATTGGATGGAGAGGTTGATGAAGCACATTCGCGGTGGCCATCTGGTGCCAAGTGTTCTCAAGTGGAAAGCCAATATGGAGATTTTAATGAAAAAACCACCTAAAAATAGAAAGGATTACACTCATCTATTCCAATCCAGAGGGGATTTCCGTGAGCTGAGGATTTATGCTGGCCAAGCAATGGGCAGTAATGTTGATTCTGAAGATTGTGATGAGAAGGATCAGGAGATGTCATTCATTGAAACTGATCAGTGGTCATCGTCCCCATATATGGATCAATTAGCTAATCAAGTGAAGTCAACTGAACGTTCTTCTCGATTGTTTTCACTGATAAGGGGGCAAAGAGTTCAAGAAAAGGGGATTGGTTCTTTCGATGTTGATATGGTGAATACTTTCTTATCTATATTTTTAGCCAAGGGAAAACTGAGTTTAGCCTGCAAGTTGTTTGAAATATTCACCGATATGGGTGTCGATCCTGTTAGTTACACATACAACTCCATTATGAGCTCATTTGTCAAGAAGGGGTATATCAATGAAGCTTGGGCTGTCCTGAATGAAATGGATGAGAAAGTGTGCCCCACAGACATAGCAACCTACAATCTGATAATTCAAGGCCTGGGGAAGACGGGAAGAGCGGACATTGCAAGTTCAGTTCTGGAGAAACTAGTGAAGCAGGGTGGTTATCTTGACATAGTTATGTACAACACCTGATCAATGTACTGGGAAAGGCTGGTTACATCGTTGAAGCAAGCAAACTCTTTGAACAGATGAGGTCTAGTGGGATAAACCCTGATGTTATCACTTACAATACACTTATCTGAAGTTCACACCAAGGCTGGTCAATTAAAGGATGCATACAGATTTTTGAAAATGATGTTGGATGCAGGCTGTTCCCGAACCATGTTACGGATACCATTTTGGATAATCTGGGAAAGGAAATTGAGAAACTGAGGCTGCAAAAGGCATCGATCGTGCGCGCAAATAACAATGGGGATGATACCTAAAGAGTTGTTGAAAGGGAATTAGAAGGTAGGTTGGTACTTCAGGCGATGGTAAAATTCTGTTTCATTCTAATTGCATGGAATTGTTGGAAGTTTCGATTTTCTTTTTATTCTCTATTTTTGTTTTCAATGAAAAAAGAAAGTTCTATTTCAATTACAAAGTTGGAGTTACATTGAATAAAGAATGAATTGAATTGGTATAAGAATTCAAAGAATTTCATCTACAAGAAGAATGAGAAATAGGGACCAAAAATTGTCTGCTTTGAATGATTAGAACAGACCACACAATACAGAAAGTCCCAGCAAGATAAGCCAGACAATGTGAACCAAGAGCAGCACTTGACCGGAAAATGAAACACTACCTCCACTCCCAACTTCACAAAACCCTAGTTTTGCCACGCGAGTGCTGGCACAAAAGGCATCGGCACAACCACACCAATACGTGATGCCGTTGACGCCGCAGACCGGCTCTGTTCGGAAGCAATTCACGGGGCATGATGCTGGCTTAGTGAACCTTGCACAGACTCCTTCGCTCTCGTTGAATCCATCGGAAGGTAACCGGAGGAATCCCAAATCAATCGGGACAGATCGCGCGACTGGCGGCCATAAACAAAAGAAGAAGAGGAAGATGGTGGGTGGAGTTGCCGTGAAGCACGGCATGTGGGCTTCAATTGAAAGGATTTCCTGCAAGGAAAAACTGAGTCCAACCCCTACCGCCAATTGGCTTTAAACTACTAAAGGATTTAACGGCATATGGTGGATTGAGGAGAGAGAAAAGAGGCGCAAAATTCGTTCAACCAACGTCCACCTGAATGTATTTCAAACCCTGTTTTTGTGTTAAAAATAGCACTACTTTGTATTCCAAAATTAATCGTGCTGTTGGATTAGTGGCAATAGCCATTCTACCCCGTGTGTATTCCTCCAGGATGGAATGCTTCTTCTGCCATTTGGTGAACAAAATTCGTCATTTTCTGTATTTTAACATGTCCTCCAATGATTTATTCTATATGTATTAATAATTTATTTTTCATATTTATTAATTATTATATTGATAATACATGTGATATAAAATTATTAGTAGTGCATTTAAAAGGACAAAAAAAACAAAAGAATTCTATAAGTCATTTCTTGTCAATCGGACAAAAATTTTTTTTTTTGCCTTTTTATGCACCAACATTAAAAATCAAATTCTATATCATAACTTTAAATTTTAAATACTGAACTTTAAACCCTAAACCCTAAAAATACACTATCTCAAATTATTTAAACTTTAATTATAAACATAAACCCTAAACCTAAATTCTTAGTATTTAGCATAAATAAAAATACCGAAAAATGACAAAAAATTTTTATTCCACCCAATCATTATTTTTACAAATTTACTGAATGGATACAGTAATCCATGCTTTTCAAAATATTAAAAAATCCAAATGTTATTCTTCACCCTTTATTGTTCTTAGGCTTCGTTTGCTATTAGTTTTCGGCCGTTTTAGTGGAATCAAACCGGTAAATATTTAACAAGAAAATGAGGGACAAATGTTCATTTAGGTTGCTAAAAGCAACCAAAACCAGTGACAGATGCAATGCTATGTTAGGGTAGGCATGAACCCACTCTCAACTTTTTAAATTTTATACGTTTGGTTTTAAATTTTTTAATTTTTATGAATTAGTTTTTTTTTATTTTTTTTATCTTAATGTCTTGTGCTCACTCTAAAAAGTATTTATGGATCCACCGCTTTCAAATTTGAAAAATTATTTAAAAAATTTAAATATAAAATGTTATTTATAAATTCCATTAATAAATAAAATTAAATATAAAATTTTAATTTATAAATTCCATTAAAAAATTATATTACGATTTTAATTTAAAATGTAATTAAAATAGTTCATTATATTAATTTTAAAATTTAGTTCAATTTTTCTAATAATTTTAAATTTTAGTTCAAATTTTCTAATTACATTTTTTTATTAAATAGAAAAATATCCAAATTATAATGAGAGTTTACGATCATAAAAGTAAACTAAATAAATAATTTAAACATTTTTTGATAACCATTGAAACAAGAACTAGCCACTTGATAAAAGGACCATACAAGTAAAATGTTAAAAACTCAACTAAAAGACTTGAACAAAAGATAAAAATGAATAGCATCATTAATTGACGATGGAGGATAAAAAATCATAAACACTAACATAAAAATACATATGACAAAATGATCATTACCTCAACTCAATCACGAACAATAAACGGTGATTGTGATCGTGTATAATTCAAAGCAAAGAAGATCAACAAGATAATCAAATAAGTATCAACTTGATCAGTCGATACGATATCAAATCTAATTCTAAAAAAATAAAAATAAACGATCAAACGACCAAAAATAAAATTAGAAAATATAAAAAAGTGCCATAAAGCAAAAAAAACAAATCTAATTGTATGTAAAAAAAATATTATCACAACCATATTTTCTTCTTTTCCAGCCCATTGTTTTATTTCAAAGAAAGTTATCATTTTATTCATATTACTTTTTTTGAAAAAGAAATTGTATGATTTATATATTAGACTTTTAATTAACCATAGATAAATTATTAAATAGACCATTACTACTGTGGTGTTTAAAACTGGGTACTTAGATTTTTCAGATATTAAAAACAGCAGTTCGTGATTTGGCCTATAAGTATCGAGTACTCGTAATTTCAGGTAAAATAGTGTTCAAATCGTATATTAATAGTATTTAAAAAGAATAAATTTTAGTTCATTTTTAAATTCTAGCATAGCACATCAAAATGAATTATTAATTATAAATATATATTACATGTATAGCAGAAAATGTTGTAGCAAAACGTTAAACTATTACTCATTTATATCTTAACATTATAACACTATCTATCAAAAGAAAAAACAATAACATATAATACACACAACAGATCAATCAAAAGAATTAATGTAATACTCATGTAGCGACTATTTTTTTAAAATAATAAATTTATTTGAAAATTTTATTAAAAAAAGGATTTTAAGAAAACTATATCTTTTTAAATATGGAGTCGTCACCGGTTACTTGGATAAGGTGGACCGAACACTGAAAACAAAACCAGAGATTTTAAGTACGGGAGTCGGTTACGTACGGGAAAGGGTTAGCACCCCGCTACGCCCAAAATTGGTACCTAAAGGTTCGTATCGTAATTATTAAAAAATATAAAATTTGATTTAATTTAATAATTAATTCCTAATATGCATGATTAAATTTGCCTCAATCTTTACGGTTCCAAAGGAGATGACACTCGGAGACCGGGATGACACTCCCACTAGAATACTGGAATTAAAAGCCTAAAAACTAGATCTAATATAACATAAAAAAAACATACTAATATTAAATAAATACTAAACTATCTAATACCCTATATTTATTATAAAAAAACATATCAATAATTAAAAAAACATAATCAATAAAACTATCTTATATATAAACCAACAATAAAATAAATACAGAGACAAATATCGAATTTTACCCAATCACAGCTCGAAAAACTTCGACCAACCCCCACCAAAATCTCTGTGCCACTTTGTCATGGCCTAAAAATTAACTAGATCGGGCCTAAAAAAGACCCCCGATCGAATGCTGGATCGAACCAGCTGGGGCCTAGGGCACTGCCCTTTACCCCTTCGGCCAAACTTGATTAGGCCGGCCTTGCCCCAAATTTTTTGGGGCGATTTCATTTCTTCAATTGTCCCCCTCCCCATGCCTTTTATACGCAATTTAGGTGGGGTGGGGGTGATATGGAGCACCCTCCTCCACTACCTTTTTTTTTACTTATTTGCTTTTTTTGGCTTTTTTTAATTATTTTATAATTATTATTATTATTTTACATATTAAAAATAATACATATATATTATATACTACTATAATATTATACAACTCGGACAAAAATGAGTGATTACGGCTGCCCCTCCTTGTTTGTTCTTGTGAAACGAGAACAAAGCAAAGATCATTAGCACTCATTTTTGTCTTACTTCCTGTCCTTGGCTTTGGAATCACATGTTCTTCTAGAACTTTCCGCTTTTCCTCGGCCAACTCTTCAAGTAGCTTCAATCTTTTATGATCTAATTTATAATCATCTCAACATCGACTAGCAAATTCTCCCTATGTAGAATTTTAGCTTGTCCCTTGTAAATTCTTTGATCGCAAGTTCTCTCTATATAGAACTTTTCACCTTTATCTATCAATGCTGTGAGTTCTCCCTATATAGAACCTTTTGCGTCTTAGATTCTTCAAACTGGGAGTTCTTCCTATATAGAACTTCTAGTCTTGAAATCTTGAAGCTTTAGTTTCTCCTATATAAAATTCTTTACTTCAAAGTCTTTTGAGCTATAGGTTCTTTCTATATACAACCTTTCACTTAGAGTCATGAGTTCCTATATGGAACATCTTACTCTGAAAACTTAGGACTACTACATCTTCTTATATAGAACTTTCGTCTTGTAATTTTAAAGACGTGGGTTTTTCCTATATAGAACTTTTGTCTTCAAACACAGCTCCTCATTTTCTGATGGATCGAGCACCAAGAATTCCTGATTCTTCCCAAAAGGCTGAAGAAATGGAAGTTCTCGAGATGATGCCACAATTTCTGATCGTCTTGGCATCAACAACAATAAAATATCATAATTTGGCGAGTGTAAAAGATTCTTGATTCTTTGTTGGTGTTTGCTTCCTTACTTGCATGTTCAGAGATTCAGAGCTTCGAGTTCTTCCTATATAGAATTGTTCACTCCTCCTCTTTCTGAAGCTTTTGACCTACATGTTCTTCCTATATAGAACTTTTAGCTTGTCCTTGGTGAATTCTTCAGGCTACAAGTTCTTCTTATATAGAACTTTTTCTTGGAGCTACAGGTTCCTCCTATATAAAACCTTTTGCTTTCTCTGGATGGATTCTTCAAACTATGAATTCTTTGATGCTTCAATTTCTTGAGATGATGCCCCCAATACCAGAAGATTTTCATTGCTTCCCAAAAGGCTGAAGACCGAAAAACCTTGAGATGATGCCTCGATTTCTGATCGTCTTGGCATCAAAAACTGAATGTCATAACATTATTGTTGGGTGAGTACAGAAGACCCTTGGTTATTTGCTAAGATCCACCTCTTCACAGGTGAAGTTGTAGATTGAAATCCTGGATGAGATCTATTCCTCTAAAAAGCGAGGTTGCAGATCAAAATCTTTGATGGTCCTTGTATACATATTTATGGTCGATCGACTTTGATCATCTCCTTGCTTCCTTCTTTCTTTTTTCTTTTTATTTTTTTCCCCTTTAAACTATTTTTCTTTTTGTTTTCTTCTTTTTTCATTTTCTTTTTTCTTTTTTTTATTTTTTTCTTTTATTTTGTTCTTTTTTCCTATTTTTTACTTCTTTTTCTTTTTTTAAAAAAAATCTAAAGCAATGAGTTTTTCCTATATAAAACTCTATGTTTTGAAGTTTTTGAGCTACAGGCTCTTCCTATATAGAACCTTTCGCCTCGAAGTGTTAAGAGTTGTTGGTTCTCCCTATATAGAACCTTTCACTGTTGGAATAACTGGTTCTTCCTATATAGAACTGTTTACTCTGAAATGATGAAGCTACATGTTCTTCCTATATAGAACCTTTCGCTCTGAAATTTTGAAGCTGAAGGCTCTTCCTATATAGAACATGTTGCTTTGGATCTTTGAGCTACAAGTTCTTTCTATATAGAACTTGACGGGTTCTTTCTATATAGAACCTTTTGCTCTGAAATCTTGAAGTTACAAGTTCTTACTATATAGAAGCTTTCACTTTAAAATCTTGAAAATGCGGGTTCTTTTTATATAAAACTTTTATCTTCAAAAATGGTACTACGTTTCCTACAACATTAGTACCGAAAAATTTCCACTACTTCCCAAAAGGCTGAAGACTGGAAATCTCTGAAGGATGCCCCAGTTTCTGACCATCATGACATCAACGAATGCTTAACATCATGCCCAAAGGACTTAAGATCCGGATTCACGCCAAAATGGCTACCAATTGGAAATCTCCAATAGGATCCACTTCTTCAACATGAAGCTGCAGATCAAATAACTGGATTTACGCCAACTTGCCTACCAATAAAAATCTTCAATAAGATCTACTTCTTCAATATGAAGCTGCAAACCAAATAACTAGATTCACGCCAACATGGCTACCAATAGAAATCTTTAATAAGATCTATTTCTTCAACATAACGCTGTAGACCAAATAATTGGGTTCACGCCAATATGGCTAACAATTGAAAATTTTGAAATATGAATTCACGCCAACATGGCTACCAATCAGAAATCTTGAAATATGGATTCACGCCAACATGGCTACCAATCGGAAATCTTGAAATCTAGATTCACGCCAACATGTCTACCAATCGGAAATCTTGAAGTCTGTATTCACGCCAACATGGCTACCAATCAAAAATCTTGAAATCTGGATTCACGCCAATATGGCTGGCAATAAGAAATCTTCGATAGGATCTGCCTCTTCAACATGAAGCTGCAAATCAAATTCTTTGCTCGTTTTCAAATATTTTTCTTTCTTTTTTTCTTATTTCTTCTTTTTCTTCTTTTTCTCTCTTTATTTCTTTCCTTTTCCGCTTTAAAATCCTATTCACTGAAAGGTTATTTTTTGAATTTCTCTACTTTATTCTTCTGTAGTATGCTTTGTAATCTTCACTTCATGTCATCAATTGAATACCCATGCTATTATATCTCTTACGCGAGTAACTCTCTTTTTTTGGGTCTCTACCCATTTTCGCAGATCTTTCTTCTAGTCCATATATTGTTCTAATGTAAGGACTCTTATCATTCTTTTGTTCATCACTGCTTCATTCGATCTCTGGGCTCAACTATTTTTCTTGTCTCTGACCCAACACTCGGAGTCTTTATCTATCTCAACATCAGGGTGGGCAAAATGCCCTCACTCCCTGAACTCATCCTTAAATCCAATCTTCTTACAGCATCTCAGGGGGAACTAACTCTCGGTCCCTATACTTTAATTCTCATCAATAATTTTTGAAAAAAAATCGGTCATTTTTGAAAATAAAAATAAGAGAAAATACTAAACATTTTGAAAACTAGTGTTCGGTAGAGAAACTATAGTCGTCTAAAAATCATGATTTAGAAAAAATGCCAAACATTTTGAAAACTAATGTTTTGATGATGGTAAACAAAATTTGGAGTATATTGCCAAACACTTTAAAAACATGTTTGCCCCCCAAAATATCGAATGGAATAGCACATTTACTTCAAATTGACAAAGATCAACCCGAATGAAGCGTATTTTTAGAAGATATTGACTATTGTGGAGATATATGCAAATGTATAGTCTCTTCTAGTCTATTAGGCTTTTAAGAGGAACAATTCCCATTCCTAAATTCTAACTCATTTAAGGTGGCTCTCTTAATCTCACATTCTCACCTACTCACCATGCCCCATATTTTTCTTATTTGGGTGTCGATCAGGCATTTCGAAGTTTGATGTTCCTTGAAGAAAAGTTAACCTTTATATGCGGAATGTAGTCTGAAGACAATCTCGTTCAACTTAGATATCTATGGATGACCAGAATGGTCTTTGGAGGCTTATAATGTAGGCCCTGGGTTAAGTGAAATCGCGTTTCTGTACTCGCATGTCTTGGATATGCTCATATGAAATATTCTTTTCTCTTTCACTATTTGGATCGCTCTGTTAGCGATAGTGCTCTAAGGACGTGATATTTTGATTATAAAATTTATTGTTATGATAAATTTGCATGCTTTTGTATCCTTAAATATTATTATTCTAAATATCCCTAATCAGTTATTATTGTGGGAACAATAATAAGATAAAATTAGTATGAAGTTTGATAGATATTCATAAGATGAATATGTGAATGAGATTCAAATTAAATTCATATATATATATATATTTGTTGAGAACAAATATTAGGATTGACTCGTCTTGAGTTTAATACATGGATTAAAGTTATATAATAATCTTCAAATAGTTGTGACATTAAATCCTTAGACCTGAAATTGCTACGGTTCTCAACATGATAACTATTATGTTTTGACATAGTCAAACATCATTTTTAATCGGACGATTATAAATGTTATGCTTGAACATAATAAGGAATCATGCAGTGAGATGTGAGTAATTAAGATGGAATTTATCCCTCTTAACATAAGATAGATATCTTTGGGCCCCTCGATGATTGAGACCGAGAAATGCATGGCCGTGCTAAAATGAGTTGATAGAGATCAATGTCTTTTGTTTAATCAGTTCAATTGGGCATCGAGAAACTAAAGATGAAATGATATAAGGTTAACATTCTACATGCCTTATATTCTATCAAGATATCGTGAGATAAAAGGATTATGACATAAACTGACTTAAGGTTGTCTCGGATTATGAGCTTTTCATTTAACTTGGGTAGTCATAATGTCTTGCTAAAGGCCGCTTATGACTTGTATAATAAAATGTGATTTTATCTACTGCCAACGTTAATTGAACCTATAGGGTCGCACACTAATAATGGTTGTGGTTATTACTCCCAATAATAAATTTAAGATAATGTGATTATTTTAAATTATATTGAGAGAGATTATTTATTCAAATTTAAAGAAGTTAAATTTGTATTATTGTGATAGAATATTTTATTTATTTTATTATTTTTTCAAAAAACAATATTAAATAAATAATATTAAATAATCTCATTATCTATATTTGATTGGATATAATCCTTATTGGATAAGGAATCCGTTTTTAATATATTATTTATTTTAAATAAATAATGTTATTAAATAAATCACATCATCTAGATTTTGGTTGAACTTGAATTCCTTATCAAATAAAGGAATTTATTTTATAATTTATTTAAAAGAGTTTTAATTAAATTATAATAAGCGAACTCAATCTAACCCCAATCAAGTCATATATATATAGGTTTGTATGCCAAGGGGTTTTTAAGAGTGATTTTCGAAATAGCCACCAAACTACAAAACTAGATTTTTTTGAAATCTTGATTGGAACTAGCATTTTGATAGTCGTTCGTCGTCCATTTGCGTGTGGATACTTGTAGAGGGTAATCGTCTTTCAGAAAGGCAGCGCCTCAACTCAACCGGATTCCTGAATCAAATATAAAGGTAATGCTTGATTTCCTTTTCGTACATTAATATGATATCATGAGATCCTGAAAATTCTTCATAAGATATTTTTTTGCTACGTTTATATGCCTGATTAGATCAGTTAATTTCCTATGAAACCCAACACGCTCTAGACTGCCCATTTTTGAGTTTTCACCTTATAGTTCATTTCTTTCTTTTGTAACTGTAGGACGACTTGTATTTTGATTGGATATTGATTCTTGTTTTTATTCAAAAATGATTGATCTTCCAAGGCTCCTCGAAATTGAAATTCTTTGAATGGAGGGTTGTGTAAATCTTTAGGAATTCTTGTAATTGGAATACTCAGATGAAATATTCTTCTTTATTTATTTGTTTCTTCGGATTGCTCTAGACTGCCCATTTTTGGGTTTTCACCCTAGAGGTCATTTCTTTTTCTCTGTATCTTCAGACCGACTTGTCTTGTCTCAGCTTTAATACGAGCTTCTATAAAAATCTTAAAAAACTGATATTTACTTGAAACGTGGATTCTTTATGTATCTCTTGCTCATTTCTTACAGATGAAGTCTCGTTCATGTATTGTTTGATTTGGATGTGAAGTATATGCAAAAAAAATTCTTTTTTTCTTTTCTTTTCTATTTTCTTTCTTTTTTTCTCTCGTTTCTCATTTCTTATTTCTCGTTTCTCTTTTCTCTTTTTTTTCTCTTTTCTATTTTTCTTTATTTTTTCTATTTCTTTTTTTTTCCGCTTTAGATCGCCCATTGTGGGTTTTCAACCTTAAATCTCTTTCCTCTTATTCAGGTTTGTGGATGATTCTGTGAACTAAATTGTATCTATATTGGATATTAATGTATGCTTCCACTCGAACGTAATCAATTCTAGACGTATCTTCTAAGCTGTTGCTTATTGAACGGTGAATTCTCCATGTATCTTCTCCCTTTCTCTTTATTATACTGTTCAACTTAGTGTTCTTATTGTTTTGGCCTTTTGGTTGGCATTTTTCGGCTATACTTGGTTGGTTCTATGTACGTATTCTTTCTTTTACTGTGCTCTTTTGGTGATTCTCTGGCCTTCGTATCCGATCTGTCCGATTTGATTTCTTCTTTATTGAAAAGTGAACGAATGTCATTCGTCGTCCCATTCACAGATATCCCGAGAAAGCCTTCAGGGGGTAGAAGTTTAGGGTCAACACTTGATTCAAGAATCTTGAACAACAAATGCCTGAGAGGGAAATTTCCTAAATGGGATCTGCCCATTATCTAAACACTTGTTTTGTTCCTCTGTCAGCCTAAAAGGACCGGGGATACTCACATTTGCAATATCCTCACAACATTTAATTTTCTCTAAACGTAAGCAACTTATAATTGACCTTTGGATATAAACTAAAGGTACTCTTGCATTTAAAATTTGAGGACCTGATAAAAATGATATATACATATGTACAATAAAAAATGCGTGTATGCATATGAGAGAAGAAAAACTACCCCATAACAATTAATGAAATGTTTACAGAATTAATGAGTGAAAAATGCAAAAAATGTTCTCTAAATAATAAATTGAAATTTTTATTTTTCAAAGAAAAACTATACCTTAGCTTATAGATTTCTTTTGCATTTTTCCCAAATACACAGGGATCAACGATTTTGAAGTGCCTTTACCGGTGGTCGTTTGCTCCGAGCCAGCTGTACCATTCCCCTATGTACAATCAGTTTATACCAATCATGACATTGGATTTTTCCAAAGGATTTATTTTCCTATGACCATTCGTAAGAATGGATTTTTGATGGGGATTTGAATTACCCATTGTCTTAAACTTGACCGTGTTTAAGCACGTTATACCAATACTTTGGTCGAACTTGCCAAACTCTAACATTTTCAAAAATAATTACAAGTATCTTTACAAAATATTCCTACTGTTTTGGGGCTTAAGCCGTAAGATTCGTGGATTATTCTTATAAAAGGGAAATTAAAATGCAAAAGAATCTGAAATCATAAAAGATGAGGGCCCAACCGTAGGGACTTTCAAATCATCCTCAAGGTGCCAACTCATTCTAGCCTCTTCAGCGCGGTGTAAGCCTGCCCCATTCTTTTATTGACTTCTATTGCTGGATCAACTCTTGTGTCATGACTCCACTGCCAAACAACCTTTTGATTTATTAGCGGCTTACACTTCTTGGTGGCATGCCCCAGTGCCCCCATGAGAAAGCAGGTAAAGGACCAAGTAGAAATCTCTTGTATCCAAGACGTCAATACCCCTATTATCTTGGGCCCTCTCCAGTTTTGTGAGCACGAAAACCCGCAATCAACTTTATGGATTGATGTATGCAAAATTTTACATGCAAGAAAAAATAATAAAAAATCTTTTTTTTCTTTTATCCTTAAAAAGGAAGAATTAAGGTATTCTCTTAATTTCAAAAAATAATCCTTAAGAAAGGATAGAATCGAATTTTTTTAAGAACTATGAAAAACATCCTTAAGATTGGTAGGATTAGAATATCTTTAAGAAATTTTTGAGATAAAAATGATCATTAAGAAAGGACAAGATTGATTTTTTTTTGTTTTTTGAGAAAAATAATTGAGAATTTTTCAGAAAGAGAAAAACAATCTTAAAAATGAAAGAATTGAGAACTTCTTTTTGTTTAGAGAAAAACAACATGTAAGAATTGAGAATACTTTTTTTTGAGAAAAATCTTTTTAAGAACTAAGTAAAACATCCTTAAGAAATGGTCTTAGAAAGCATCCTTAAGAAATGATAAAATTGAGAAATCTTATTGACTTTGAGAAAAATCTTCTTAAGAACTAAAAAAATCCTTAAGAATTGGCAATATAAAAAAACATGTTGAAGAAATGGTAGAATTAAGAAATTCATTTTCTTTTTTTTTTACAATGTCTTTATGAAATGATTGAATTAAGAAATGTACTTTTAAAAGTGTCATTGTGAAAGGATCAAAGAAGAAACTCTTATTATTATTTTTGAAATAATGTCCTTATGAAAGGACTGAACAAGTGTATTTGTGAAAGAATTGAGAAAACATTGCTTAAGAAATATTTATTCTCATTGGAGAATAAAAAAAAGCTAAAAATGTCCTTGTGAGGGGACCAAATCTAAAAAATCTTGTTGAAACAAATTAAAATGTTCATTTTTTTAAAATCGCCCTTATGAAATGACTAGATTTAGAAATTTGGTTGAAATGATATAAAAGGTCATTCTTGAAAAATGTCCTTATAAAAAGAAAAAATGTAAAAGAAATTTTTTAAGTGATTTTATGCAAATAAGATGCATGTGCATGCTTTCGAGGCGATGTAAAGATACAACTGCTACGAATGTTTTATGAAAAAACAGAGGTCATGATGTGGGGACATATTAGGTGATGCAATGTACGAAATGTATAAAGCATGACAATAATCAACAAATGCAAGAATGGATGCAAATGAGGTGTTGATTCTCAAATAATCTTTTAGGAAGACTTTTATCATGAGAAGACGTTTGTTTACAAAAGAATGATAGTATTCTACGGGTATCTATCAGTCATTTTTCCTAGTATCTTGATTTCCCAGAGCAAAGTACGTACTCAATGCTTCAACTCTGTCTCCTCTCTATTTGCTTCTACTAGGATCATCCTAGACCGTAGTATTATCAGACTCCATATGTTACAAAATGTCTCTCCCATTATAAAAATCTCCTAATATAGAATAATTTTCGAATCGACACTTATAATTTGAAATGAAACGTAAATATGTATGCAATGAGGTATTGATCGTAAAGTGCTCATTATAGAAAGACTTTTATTGGAAAAAAAGCTCGTTACATCAGATGTTGTTTTTTTAAGCTTTACAAATACTGATGAGCCCTAACTTCTTAACTTCGTCCAACAACTGAGTCAATTTTCCCTTATGGCACAGTGTCAAATCAATATTTTGACTTACAAGTATCGCTGCGTCGGCCAAGCCTGCCACTTGTTAAGACACTTTACGTGCTTGGGTGACAATAATCTTTACGTCATTTGCTTCTCGGGTTTCTTTTGGACTTACCTCTAATTTTTTGAAACTCGACCCTGACACGCATCCTACTGATCAGTTGATGTGGATCACAAATGGGTTTGAACTATTGTATTGGTTGGAACTGTGTTTCATATTTTGACTCTTAATCGGTTCTTCTTTCGATTCAACAGACACCTTCTCTTTAGCCATAACGGTCATCAAGTCCATCATCTCAACCATATACTTCTTCAATTCTTGCAACTTATGTCGATCATCATTAGCACGAGTATTGCCTACTATGTTGGATTTGCACATTTCAAATGCACCCTCTCTTTGGCCTCCAATGTATCCTTAAGACAACGCCTGAGAGTTATTATTCGTTCTATCTGATCACGAGACCTTTTATTCATTGTGATCGCCCTCTATTGCGATGGTAACTTGCGAAAATTAATACCTCGTTTTATGCCATGAGAATGCAATGCAAAACAAATGTACAAAAAAAAAGATAACAAACACAAAAGGAAACTGCAATGATGAATGAGAAAGAAGATGTTGATTCTCAAACAGTCTTTAGAGAGACTTTCGTTTAATCATAGAATATGTCTGATCTCAAGAAGCTGAAAATGAATTATAGATAACAATTAATTTTTCTTCTTGAGATCTTGACTTTAGGAGGCATGACTCGTGCTCCACGTCTCAACACCGTCTTTGGCCTAATAGGTAACCTCGTCGTTCTCTTCTTCTGCTGCTCAAAAGATATGCGACAGTAATCTGTGTTCCCGGAGCTTTTAAGGAGTTGCTAGCCGGTTCAGGCAAAATATAGACAATGGTCTCTTTTTTTCAGGAGTAAATCTTGGCAATCCAATTTGAAGGGGCCTATTTAAAGTTTTGAAAATTTTGGAGACTTCAATTAAAATTTCCAAAGATTTTAAATTGTTTAATTTAAAATTTTCGTAAAAAATAGGAGTTTAACTAAAATTTTTAGAAAAATTGAAACTTATCAAAAAACCCTTTTTTAAAAAAATAGAAAGGGATTCAATTGAAATTATTTAAAAATTTTGAAATACAATAATATTTAAAAAAATTGGAGGGGCCAAATTAAAATTTTTAAAATTGTAAAGGTCTAAATGTGATTTTTAAACTTCGGGGGTTGTGGCCCCTACTAGCTCCAATGAGGACCCGTCTCTATGTCCAAGATATGTTGTCTCATTGTCAATTTGTCTATTTTCTCGACTGATCTTCGTTCGACCAAGCTTGAAACTATAGCATTATAGCTCTCGATATTATAGACTTCTCTCTTATTTTCGACTGTCTTCTAAATTGGACTTTTTTTGAATCAACATTTATGTATAATATGAGATGCAAATTGGATGCAAAAATAAATAAATAAAATAAAAACAAAACAAAAACCAAACAAGTCAGTATAGTGAAACAATTAAATAAATAAATAAAATAATCAACAATAAAATAAAACAATTAATTCGAAGCGAATAAAAAGTATGTGCAACAAATAAAAACAAACAAAACCTAAAAGGGTTAGTTCTAAACAGACAGCATAACAACGTGGCTCTAACAGGTGGGCTCTTACGGTCCACCATATGCGGTTAGGTTATAAAGAAAACGGTACTCGAACTATCGCTCGGACATCAATTCGAGTGAATACAACCCTTATACCATACGGAGGTGAAAACCCCAGGAAATATAATGACCAAATTTCGGAAGTGAATTACAACACTATACGGAGGTAAAAGTCCGACGAAGTGAAGTAATCACTCCCACTTGAGGGTTCTAAAACTAATATATGATGACAATTTATCAAAATCAATCAAGGCTTAGAAATAAAAAATAAATTAAATCAAATTTAAATTTAAATTTTCTTTAATAATTACGATATGAACCCAACTAAGGCTTGACTATAATTTTTTTGTTAAAATTTGGTCCTCATCGGAGTCGCCATGCTATAGCGACTATTTTTTTTAAAATAATAATTTTATTTGAAAATTTTATTAAAAAAGGATTTTAAGAAAACTAGTATTTTTTAACTATGGAGTTGCCACCGGTCACTTGGATAAGGTCGATCGGACACCGAAAACAAAACCATAGATTCTAAGTGCGGGAGTCGGTTACGTACGAGAAAGGGTTAACACCCTGCTACGCCCAAAATTGGCACCTAAAAGTTCGTATCGTAATTATTAAAAAATATAAAATTTGATTTAATTTAATAATTAATTCCTAATATGCATGATTAAATTTGTCTCGATCTTTACAGCACCAAATGAGATGACACCCGAAGACTGGGATGACACTTCCACTAGAATACCGGAATCAAAGGCCTAAAAACTATATCTAATATAACATAAAAAACATACTAATATTAAATAAATACTAAACTATCTAATACCCTATGTTTATTATAAAAACATATCAATAATTAAAAAACATAACCAATAAAACTATCCTATATATAAACCAACAATAAAATAAATACAGAAACAAAGATCAAATTTTACCCACTCAAAGCTCGAAAAACTTCGACAAACCCCCACCAAGATCTTCGTGCCACTTTGTCATAGCCCAAAAATTAACTAGATCAAGCCTAAAAAAGACTCCCGATCGAATACTGAATCGAACCAGCTAAGGTCGAAGGCACTGCACTCTACCCCTTCGGCCAGCCTTGATTAGGTCGGCCTTGCCCCAAATTTTTGGGGGCGATTTCATTGCTTCAATTGTCCCCCTCCCGACGCCTTTTATAGGCAATTTGGGTGGGGTGACGTGGAGCACCTTCTTCCACTACATTTTTTTAATTATTTTTTAATTATTATTATTATTATTATTATTATTATTTTATATTATTAAAGATAATATATATATTATATGCTACTATAATATTATACAATCCAGACAAAAATGAGTAATTATAATTTATATGTTTGTAACATTTAAGGGATAAATTAAAAGACATTTTAAATTATGATAGATATGTGTATGCCCAATGTCAAATAGTTAAGAATATGTATGAACATATACTACCTTGTAATCACCTTTAAACTATTTAAAAAATTATGATAGATATATGTTGTTTTTCTTCATACAACTACTTTTCATTTAAAACTCTAAGAGATTAATGACATATAATATATGTCTAAAAAAGAGAGTAAAATATTTGACGTTGAAGATATTTTAATTTTTAAGTTTTAAATATATTAATTGACTTAATGACTAAGAATGTTTATGTTGTCTTATATTGTATAAGTTCAAGTCTTGACATTTATTTTTTGAAATATAAAAGCTCTATATTTAATGAAAAAACTTATTAATAATCTAAAAATAAAAAAATAGAAATAAAAATCATGATCTGGCACCGTTCAATCCACAAAATTGTGACCTGGCCCGTGAACTCGTAAAATTTAGTAGAGACTAAGTACCTGATCTGATTTTTTTTAAATACATGATTCTTCCATAAAAAAAATATTATTAGATATAATCATAACTGATGCGGTACAAACGACGTACCTAATAATTTGTATGAGCGAACACATTAGCCCTTTTTTTTTTAACATAACATTATTTAGCGGTCCTATGGGTAAAAACATCACTAAAATCTGTATGAGCACGAAGCATAGTGCGGGCAACATCAAGATGCGGGCTCAATACTGATAAGAAAATAGTACGGTCTGGTGATATACTGACACGTAAAATAATAATTAATTTTAAAAAGTATATAGAAAATTTAAAAAAATCATAAAAAAGTAAATAATTCCTCAAAAAATAAAAATATAAAAAAATCTTTAAAAATACTTAAAAGTCCAGAATTTATTTTGGAAATAATATTTTTAAATATTATAATCGTTTTTTTTAAACATGAATAAAAACATTAACAAATTTAAAAAAATGTTCCTTAAAAATTTCTTAAAAAACAGAACTTTTGAACAAAAATCTCATTTTTTCAGTTTTTTCTATTTTCAGGGATTTCCCAAATTTATGAAATTTTATTATTTTTTAAAGTTAACTAAGCACAATCACATTTTTTAAAGTATAATTTGAAAAAAAATTCTACTAATTCTTTATATATATATATTTTAAAACTTTGTGATATTTTTAATTTTTAATGGATTTTTTTGTATTACTGTGATTTTTTAATTTTAAAACTTTTATATATTTTATCATTGGATTGTATAAGTTTTTTTTAAAAAAAATCATGGCGAAAAACTAAAGTAACAAAAGAAATGGAAATAGAAAAATTAAAGTGATAGAAAATTAGAATAAATATTGTCTAAAAAATTCATAATTGAACCATTCACTCATAACAGACAAAAATATCTAAATAAAATTTAGTAAATAAAAATAAAAATAAAAAACCAGTTAGTTTGGCATCTGGTCGAGAGAGAAATGAAAAGGGCGGTAATACTGGGCGGTTAGGTAACCGCTCCAAACTCTTAGTACTTCATAACCCACACTATTTTTCACTCCTCAAATCTGATTCTGCTTTCCATTCATTAGAATGAATTGCAAAAATCTTTCCTTTTCCTAACCCTACAAAGTAAAGAATTTTCTTTCTTTTCCTTTGATTATACAACAGGAAACCATTTCATGACATACCATTGATTCAAACACATGTTTAAGAACGAAACCTGAGGAGGAAGAAACCACTTATGTTTTTAAATGTATGTATATATGTATTTTTATTATAATTAGCTTATAAAAATGGTAAAGGCTTTTATTCTGCATGTTTTAGGAATCTTGAAAATTTTAAAACTGGGTTTTTCTTTGGAGGACAAATAAAGTGGGTGATGTTGGGTTTTTGATCTTGTTCTTGGAGCCATTCCTTTCTCCATCTTGAGGCAATTTTGTTTCATTCTTTCCTTTTTTGTATTTTCTGAATGTTATATGGTCGGCTCTAGTTTATTTTGATCTTTCTTATATTGAGATACAGAACAGTGGGATTGGAATTTTAGGTAAGCAATGATGAGTTTTTCGAGCTGTTGATCTTGTTTTGTTGTTTGGGCAGTCATCAAGATAACAGAAAAAGAAACAAACAGCAGAACTGAAGAAGTGTCAAGAAAAAGGCTTGTTCTTGAGCTTTATATTCTTTCCTTGAAGAAGATAAATCTTTAATAGTAACAATTTCTGTTTAGAACATCGCCGGTAGGAAAAAAAAAAAAAAAAAAAGAATGTTGGGTTCTTTCTGTTTCCATCATCAAAGCCGCCGCCATCCTACCAGGACAGGGTCCTGTCATCTTCATTCTCTCGTAATGCAGCGAGAATCGGGCAATGCAACAGTGCATTTTTGGGTACTACGGATTGACATTTCTAGGAGGAAATGTGTTGCATCCAAAAGATTTTCCACTTCTGCTGTTCTGGCTGATGTTGCCAAAGGTTTAATGGTAACTTCCTTCACTTTTGTGTTGCATAGTTTTTTATAATGTCCCAGCAATTGGTATTAAATGATTGTTGTGTTCGGGTTTTTCTTGAATCCTAACTTGCAATGCAGGCTTTCAGGGAGAGTATTTTTTCGAGAAAAGAGGCAGATCCCAAGACTGTTGCCTCTATCATATTAGGGGGAGGGGCCGGAACTAGGCTCTTTCCCCTTACCGGAACAATGGCCAAACCAGCTGTAAGCTAACCTGACATAATTTATGCAAACTTTGAGTTATTGATTTGATTTGCCTAAACACCTTTAACATTCGCTTTCATCCGATACTCCACATGGTTTGTTAGGTTCCCATTGGGGGATGTTATAGGCTGATTGATGTCCCCATGAGTAACTGCATCAATAGTGGGATTAACAAGATTTACATCCTCACCCAGTTCAATTCTCAATCCCTCAACCGCCACATTGCTCGAACATATACTTCTGGCAATGGTGTGAACTTCGGTGATGGGTTCGTCGAGGTAGGTTGAACAATTCTGAAGTCCTAAGATTCATCTTCTAGAAACAGATCAACGTTCCAAACTGTGAAATGCATTATAGGATGATTGTCTCTTGCTCTGCTACATATGCTTCTAACTCTGCACCTTGCCATTCCATAGGTATTAGCTGCTACACAAACACCTGGTGAATCTGGAAAGAAGTGGTTCCAGGGTACAGCCGATGCCGTAAGACAGTTCTTATGGCTGTTTGAGGTATGAAAAGCTGCCATATCTTTTTATTTCCTTCTAATTGGCCCGTGCTTTGCAAGTCGGAATAGAAATGCTATAGCATGCTTTCAACAATGAAAATTCTTGAGTTCAAAAATTGTGTTCAAATTTGTTGTAACTATTGCAGGATTCTAAACACAGATATATCAAGAACATTTTGATATTATCTGGCGATCATCTATACCGGATGGATTACATGGATTTCTTGCAGGTGAACCATAGCTGTTCACTTGATTCTTTACTTTGCAATGTTGTCGTTTTACATTAATTCGTAGGCTTTATTAAATGTCAATCTCTATTGCAGAAGCACATTAATTCTGGTGCTGACATATCTGTTTCTTGTCTCCCTGTTGATGAAAGGTAATTATGAAACAAATACCGAAGAATACGAACAAAAGATTGACAGTTTTTCAGTTATTGTACTTGTATAAGATTATATAGCACCAGTAGGATGATATGCAATACAAAAAATTTGTTCACACATATCCTTCTTTTTCCTGGTTAAATAAATTGTGTTCTTATCCTGCAGTCGTGCCTCTGATTTTGGATTGGTAAAGATTGATGAAAATGGACTGATCAAGCAGTTTCTAGAGAAACCTAAGGGTGAAAGTTTGAGGTCAATGGTTGGTACTTGTCCTTTGCTCTTCTGTTTAGATTTTGCTTTAAATCTTTACTATTAAATCGATTCTTGATACTTGTTATCGTAACAGCAAGTCGATACCACTGTTCTTGGATTAAAAGCTCAGGATGCAAGGAAAATGCCATACATTGCATCAATGGGTATATATTTGTTCAGGACAGATGTTCTACTGAAACTACTCAGGTAATAAAGCCAAAGTGGCAAAATATATTCCATAAATTGCATCCATGTTCTTGTTTGCTTCAACCAGGAAAGATACACTGTTTTGACTATTATTTTTTTTATTATTATTTTTGCTTCTTTAGGTTTCATTATCCAGAAGCAAATGATTTTGGATCCGAAATCATTCCACTGGCTATGAAAGATTACAATGTTAAGGTAGGCTTTCGAAAGATAGCCGGGGATCACTGTTACTTAAATGTTGAAACTTGCCATTTTCGATTGTTTGTAGTGGAACCTCTAAGTTGCAGTTATTTGTACATGGCAGGCATATTTGTTTAATGATTATTGGGAAGATATCGGAACTATAAGATCCTTTTTCGATGCAAATTTGGCCCTCACAGATAAGGTAGTCTACTTTTAAACTATCGCCTGCAGTTTTTCCTGATCCGATTTTACAATTAACAAGCTGCAACTTGTTGTCTCCATGTTTAAAGCCCCCAAAGTTTCACTTTTATGATCCCCTAAAGCCAATCTTCACCTCTCCTCGGTTTCTACCTCCATCAAGAATAGAGCAGTGCCGGGTAATAATTTCGTTTTGGATTCGAGTCTGATAAAATGGCATGACTACGATACATGTAATTATTATGAAGTTACCCTTTCTTATTGTAGGTCGTGGACTCCATAATTTCACATGGCTGCTTCTTGAGAGAATGCAGTGTTGAACATTCCATCGTGGGGATTCGCTCAAGATTGGAATATGGGGTGGAGCTGAAGGTAACATCTCCATTATGTACTCATTCATAAACATCCTATGACTTCACTGCATCACATACCATTGTTGTTCTTACTACCGATTTAAAATCTCGAACTTTGAGTATGATCACCTTTAATGGAGCCAATTGAAGCCAAAGCCGAAAATCTTGAACTTACATTAGAGTTTATAATTATCACTGATCCTCCAGGATACATTGATGATGGGTGCTGACGATTACCAAACTGAAAAAGAAATAGAATCCTGTTTAGCAGAGGGCAAAGTTCCCCTAGGTGTTGGCAGAGATACTAAAATCAAGTAAGTTCCTTTGAACAGTGTCTTCACACACACACACACAGGAATTATCTTGATATATGCATCAGTGTTCCAACATTTAGGTCTTAGACTTAGAGCTCTGCTTATTACTGGTTTTCTTCCTGCAGGAATTGTATAATAGACACAAATGCGAAAATTGGGAAGAATGTTGTCATTGCAAACAAGGATGTAAGTACAGTTAGATCTATTGGATTAACTTGTGAGCATATAGACCATAGTTATTATATTGTGTGTTTTGGATGAAATGCAGAACGTGGAAGAGGCAGATAGACCATCCGAGGGATTCTACATTCGATCAGGAATTACTGTAGTGTTAAAAAATTCTGTAATAAAGGATGGAACTATGATTTAGTACTTTATTTTTCATTTTTTAAAATTTTCTGCGGGAAAAGTATAAATAAGTTGTTGGTGAGGGCGCGTTGTAAATTATTCCATTATTTATGTTTTTGTTTTTAGACTGATCATGTTGTTGCTAGTTGAAACCATTTTATTGGCCTTATTTGGCTGGCAAAACAAAGCAATGAAATGTGCAATTGCAGTGCTAGTAAGGTCACTCTTTTGGTTTGGTTTATTTTTCCACACTTGTTGATAAAATCATTTCAATACATTTGGGTACTGAAATAAAATATTTGTGTTGTGGTATCAAAGTTCATTACTTCTATCATTTAAGGATAATCATAGAGCAATGATAGGTTAATTCCATCAATAATCAGCTAGCAGGTGATCCAGCAGTGACACTAAATATATAGGGTTTCTCCTTTTGCTACATCACCATAGGGGGAAAAAAAGAATTCCTGAGTTTTTTAAGAGACAAAAGGGCAAAAGAAAATCAATGGATTGCTCCTATCTATTCACTACAGCCGTACTCCTTGTGGGGAGCTTGTGGTTATGGTAATCTCTCTACAGATGGTCACGGGACAAACACAGGTGCAGTGAGCACGGTTTTGTTTAATGGTGGCAAGTCATATGGAGGTTGTGTAAAACCCTCATTCCATCACCATCATTCCATCACTGCCACCAACTTCTGTCCTCCCAAGTGACAATCGTGGTTGGTGTAAAACCCTCCTCGACCACACTTCGACATGTTGATGATAAGAATGAGATTATAGTGATTTTAGACTGTTCATCCTATTGATTAGGATGAAAAACCATAGTCTATGAAAGTGCAAAGAAAAATGAGAAGAAAAAATTGAGGAAGAAGATGAATGTGAAAGAGGGTTCTACATAGAGCCCCTTCTGTCTATTTTTGTTGGAATTTAAATCTCATGGTTGGTGTTTAGTGTCACATTTAGGTTTGATAGAAAATAATGAGATATGAGAACTAAAAATCAATGGCTAGTGAAGTTGACAGAGTAGGTACAACAGTTGTTTCTCTTAAATTTAAGAAATGTCTTAAAGTGGTGTGTGAATCGAGACTTGTTATAGAAATTTAATTTATAACTATAGTGATTTCTGTCTTGACAAACAAATTTTAGACTTATCAATCATTGATTAAGCAAAATATCTCAACGTCTTTTCAATTAAATTATTGACAACTTTATTCACTTTTTAAGAAAATGAAACTCAGAAAACCTTTATACTTCCATTTCATTGATTGTAACTTCTTTCCTTCCTTTCACCACTCACCTCGCTGATAAAAAAAACCCTAATTCGGCATCCGCAGATGAGTTTTTTTGTGTTCTCAACTCAAGTTTTATATTTTTCTCATACATATTAAAATGGTGACTTGAACCATTGTCGGTCGCCGCTACGAAAAAAAATCTTTTGTTCTTAAATTCCGTTTTTTCAATTTTTGATAAATAGAACACATTTAAATGCAAAAGGCTTGAGCTACTACACAACATTGGAGGAGTATCATTGTTGCAATATGTCCAAGCACATATAACGCTACGCAGAGTTACAAAGCACTTGTCACTCTCTTTACCTCTTCACGAATTAACAAAAGGTTGTCTTTACCTCGATAGAAAGCCTGCTCTCAACAAGCCGAACAGGCAACCATATCTTCGGCTTAAGATCAACTGAACAGGAAAGCGTCGTCTGAAATTCTTCACCAAGAAATGCTTCGTTGACTTTGCATCTTCCTTAACTGCACAACCCATCAATTAAGAAAGTCATTAGCTTTTGGATTACGAACCTTGCATCAATAACTATACATTTACTCATTAAAATGAAATTTTAAGTTATTCAAAGTCCAAACCGTCATTCTCGCTGACAATGAGACTAGTGACAAGTGTCACGGTGTTAGAATTTTGACCTAGCAAACTGGGCGACCTTAGTTAATGTTCTTTAGACAAACGGCTAAGTAAGCCTGAATTCTCACTCCCAAAGATCAAAACTTCCAAGGTACTAAGAACGCAAGATCGTTCTAAGCGGAAGCAAACTATAGAGAATGGCCTTGCAAACCAAAAGAAGAAAACCAAGAACACGAAAAATAACTTAGAGGATTTTTAGAGTGAATATCTTGATTACTCTGAAGATAAAAGATTGAATGAATTACAAGTGAGGTGGGGAGCCTCTATTTATAGTTGAATTCTCCCAGATCTGACGGTCAAAACTGATTTACATCGAATGGATAATGTTATCTTTACAAAATCTCTAATTATCTCTAACATTATCTAAATAAAACATTTGAAATAATTCAAATAAATCAAATGGATAATGTTATCTTCTAGAACATTCCAGAATCTCGCATGATCGGGCTAAGTCTGGTGGTTTTTTCACGCCCAATTTCTCTATCAAAACCCCTTCGGCAGCTAATTGCGCATATGACTCGGGTTCGAACTGGCGGCCCGTGTCACAAGCAACATATTCATCCGGCCATCAAGCCGGAAATATTTGGGCACAGACTATAAGTCAACCTTAGAAGAAAGGGAAATTGTGAAGATGCCCATGGGGAAGATGGCGAGAACCATTAAGGACTAAACTTCTCAAGCCAACCCTCAAGTTTTCTAAACATGGATTTCTTTAGGCCTTCTATACCATACAATTATATAGATGCAACCCTAAAGAGCAAAATGCTCGAAAAGCAACTGTGGGCACAAATTACTGAGAACTCGGAGTAAACCAGCAGCATCAACATAAAATGACACAACAACAATTGCAAAAGTAAAACTGTAAGTGAAATGCATTTGTGGTAAGATAAACAGGTGCCAAGTGCGCCTAAAGCCAAGTGCTAAGTGCGAGGAAATATACTTATAGCACGAACCAGTGGTATAAATAAGTCTGAGTGCAGAGCATGGATCAAAATTCAGTATCGATTTAGCAAGAAATGAGAACTCCTATCAGTCGATCCAAGGTTTCCAAAGGGTGCATAAGTAACCATTTGCCTTAAACAGGTTCATTTTTTCTTGGTTTTTCCTTACAAACCTCATTTGGTTTTATAATGTTCTAAAAGCTAAACATTTTTCGTAAACTTTAACAATGAGATGTGATTTTATACTTCCACGAAAAACAAACTGAAAGACAAGATTTAAAGGCACTCAACAGCTTAAGAGCAATTAGTTCTCTACATGTTCGATCAACCATGTTCCTTCAAAAACAGTAAAGTCGCCTTCAACCATCTTAAATTGAATCTCACGCTTTTTCCCATAAGGAAAAAGCTCAAGATCTTTCTCATAACAATCTATAACTCCTTTCGCATTAAATTTCAAACCCAATGGCAAGTTTTGCTGTCCAATCTGTCGAACAAAATGAAACAGAATGATTACAGCGATTACATCAATGACAAAAATAAACCATTATCTATAAATTATTACATGTGCTTGGCTGCTTGCCCTCAACTCTAATGGAGTGAAGATTAAAAACAGAGTTTCTTAATCCCAGCACTTACATTCTGCCTTCATCTCTTTGCCTAACTTAGTATGATCCAAGGAACTAAAATTCCCATTTTTTTTAATGGTCCACCCAACATTTGAGTACACTCAATATGAAAATCAACATAATGCACTAAATTCTTACCCGATATTTTCAAGTTACAATTACAATCAATAAACCTGTACGATTACAATCAGAACAATGCCCCCAACAAAATTATAATTACAATCAAAACACCGTATAACTATGACCAAAATCAATCTTTATAATGCACGGCCAGACTCGAATAACTCCAACGAAACACATGATAGTTACACATGGCCGGACTCGAACCTAGACACTCGGATTCCCAGAACCTCAACTAGTCAACCTTGCTAAGGCCGCCAAAGATCTTAAAAGTTTTAATTAAATATAAGCTAGGCATTATCAAAGTTCAGATGCAACTAAATTTTGGGTCAAACAGCAGACAGAATAACCAAAAAAAAATTAAAATGAAAGAAACGAGAGATAAATGATTTACCTGATAGAGTCGAGCAAATTTGTCTTTCTTTTCGACAACTTTGCTGATGGTAAGAGCCGGAATAACATCAGACAACTTCTCATACTCGGTCAAAATGTTCCAAACGGTATCGAGGCTGGCTTCAATCCCAATTCTGGACCGAATTCTACGAGAACTCCCTCCAAGCTTTGTTACCTCAATCAAGACACCATCTTCAGACAATGATTGTGTCTTATCATCTGAAAGAACGAACCCATCGTCGTCAACGTCAAAATAAACACCATCGTCATCCTCACCGGTGTCGGAATTATCATCATATTTCTAATAAAGTATTCATTAAACCAAACATGTTAATATAATTTTTTTTAACAATTCAAAAAACATATATAATTTTTTTAAGAATTAAATGTTTTTCCGTCCGTATCAAATATTGTAAAATTACTTTCTTAACAATCACATATAATGAGAAATGAGAATCTCAAAGGCTACATAAAATTCTAAACACTCGCCCAACAGATTACTTTCCGTCGATATCTACTTATTGGCTTAATGGCGAAAGATGCTTATATTGTCTCATCTTATATGAGCTCGAATCTTATAGAATGTAATATATCTCTATTTAATAAAAAAACAGATTACTTCCATCCAAATTATATTTTTATTTTGACTTTTGTTCCTTTTAAATCGGGTTTTATTTTGATACACAGTCTGTGTAAAATATTTTTACGCAACCATCCTATAAAATCTAAAACCTTAACTCTAACACCATAAATTCTAAACCCTAAACTCTAACCCTAAACCTTAAATTCTAAACCATACAACTTAAACCCCTAAACTTTAAACCTTAAACTAAACATCTAACCCCTAAATTTGAAAAGCACGTGTAAACTTTAATTTACATTGACTGTGTATCAAACTTTTTCTCTTTTAAATTAGGTGTATTGTTATATTTTTTTAATCATCGGTATTCAATCTATTGATCGACTAATTTGGATTCGGTACAACAAAAAGCGACCCCTTCAACCTAACTTGTTTTATTCACAACGTCATAATTCGAATATCTGACATTACTTAAGAAATCTAGTGTCTTATATTACTAGACTTTTTTTTGTTCGAAATCTCACTAGACTAACTAATTATTGTTAGTGTATTGTTATATTTTTAGAACATTCAAAAGCCAACGAAACTTGTCCATTCTCATCGTCATATTTTCCACATGTTACGCGTAAGAGCTGTGCAGTGAGGACTGCTTTGTCTTTTGACTATCACGTCCTTTCCCATTGGACTTCGGCCTGTTTGTGATTGTTTATAGGTAGAAAAGTTAGTTTGAGAAGCTAAAAGTAATAAAAAATATACAGTTTTTTATTGTCAAAATCTTAGTTTATTTTCCAAATTAGCTTCTCAAACTTTGATTTGTCAAAAACTATAAAAACTAATTTTTGCAACCTAAAACATTGATTTTGCAACCTCAACCGCAAACAAAGCCTTAATATATGACTTCTTTAAATCTTAAACTTCAATGGTTTTTTTTTTATAACAAGAATTTAGCATGCAGGGTAGATTCAAAAAATTTAGACTACCGTGTTGGAAACTGAAAAAAAATTATAAAATATTTTTTTAAAATGAATATGATAAAAAATGACTGTTAGTCTTTTTAAATGTTGTCAATATTCTTTTAAAATAGTATCAATATTGTTTTAAAGTGACGCAATTTTATATTTTAATAAAAATTTATAAATAATATATTTTTGTAAAATTTTGAATGTCAATTTACACCCTTTCCTATGGCTACTCTCGTGGCTGAGGCACATATAGGAAAGAGTGTCACAAATCACACGACACTCAAAACTTCTTTTTCAATTTTTTTATATAAATTTTATATTAAATAAATTAAAAATAAAACTGACATCTCTTTAAAAGAGTATTAATTTTTTTACATTCTGACACCACATTTTAAATATTCTGACTACGTCTTTTATTATCTCTGTTAGTATTTACATGCAATTATAATTTCTCTTATTTTTTAATTCAAGTATAATTTTTTTTGGACAATACATACATATCTTGTAGATAAAAATAATTTAAATTCGGGTCACTTAAAATGAACCCGGGTCTCCTAACATGCGCACACACATTTTAAGAATTTTTTTAATAATGGAAATTGAATTTATTAAAAAATTATTGAAGATATTACAAATACAACACATTTAGAAGAGAAATAAATGGTACTACTCTACTAAATTCTTATACAAAAATCTAAAAGTACAAATAAAAATAAATATTTTTATAAAAATTAATATATCATCAAAATTTAATAGCTTTTATAAATCTCTTTTTTTTTTCTTAAAATCATGCGGAAATTTAATAAGAAATAATTTAAATACGACAGAAGGATTATATTTTAGATCACGTAATCTCGTATTTTATTCAAAGCTGTTAAGTTGACGTAATTGTACCCTCATCCATACCCGCACCTACATAAAAAAAGAGCACGTGACACCGACCTTACCAAGCTTTTGTTCCTATAAATCCAATCCCATTCTCTTCCACATCTACTCAACCATCCCTCCACTAGCAAAAGGAAACGCAACAGCAATGGCGGCCTCAACACCTATTTCTGCCGTGAAACAAGGTAACCTCGTATCATCATCAAACTTCAATTTAACAGTCCGATGTTTCTTTTAAATACTCTATCCGTCTCACTAAATTTGTTTTTTTTTATATTTTAAAATTATCTTACTTAAAATGTCTCACAATTTTTTCATGACATATTTCCCTTTATATCTTTTTTTAATTTTCAACAAAATAAAATTTAATTTTTTAAAAATAAAATTTATTTTTTTAAAAAAATATCATTTTAATTATTTTACATCGAATCTCTCCCTAAAATTAGGTAAAAAAGTCAACAGGGATAAAAATTATAGGACGCATGGATTTTTTTTTTCAGTTCGGTTAACATTATTTGGGTTTGGGACTTTGGGTTTGGGTTTGAGTTTCAGACAAGGTTCAAGAATTCCATGTTTATGAGATGAATGAGAGAGATCGTGGCAGTCCAGCTGTCCTTCGTTTGAGTCAAAAACCCGTCAACTCTCTTGGGGATCTTGTCCCTTTTAGCAACAAAGTAAGTTTAAGCCTTCTACTTATCTCTTCAAGCTGGTTAATTTCAAGTCTTCGCCTTATTTTTTTCTTGAGAAAAGAAAAGAAAAGAAAAGAAAAGAAAAATCAATAAACTTAAAATAAGGTAAATTATATCACAGGTCAATTAATAAGATTATTATGAACTTGCTACCTTATCCTTAAATGCAATTGATGCTAACTTTTTAATCACTAAGTGATCTGATTATAATAGTCTATAAATTGAATGATTTAATTATTACAATGGATAAATAGAGTGACATATAATATCTAACGTTCGTTTTATGTTTAACTGCATAATAATATGTTATAACATTTGTTTCGTTTCTAACAATAAAATAATTTATTTATAACAATAGAATAGTTAAATAACTTGTTTATAACTTTTTATAATCTTATTAATAGATGAGTGAGCTGTGATGCAACTTTTCCCTTGAAATATGGGTTGCCTTTTTGCTACCAGTGAGAGTTACTGTGAGAGACCACTTTCATGGAAACGTGGTCCAATATATAATTCCCTACAAAATACAAAAAAAAAAAAACGTGTTTTAGTGTAATTGTCGGTCTCAATTTAATGAGTGATTTTAGTTAAATAGATTATAATATTTATAGTAAGATATTCGAGTTAAATAATTTTATCTGTAAAATATATATTTTTTATATTATAAAGATTGTCTGTTATTAATTTTTTTAATTAATTTTTTTAATTTTAATTCATAATTATTTAAAAGTTATTATTGATAAAAATATAAAAAATATATTTTAAAAACTTTTAATTTAATACTTTTAAATATATATTTTATAAAATTTAGTTATTTAAAATATTTAATATAATTATTTAAGAATATAAATTATTAAAATTTTTAAAAATATAAACATATATATATATATATATATATCATCAGTCATGTTAAAGTATCAGTCCCCGTTCAACTTTAGTTCGTGCATCAACTCAATCAATTTAAATTAAGTAAAAAATATAAAATAAAAATTTACAAATACAAAAGGCTTAAATGAAAAATAAGTGCCTAAAGTTTGTCATTTTTTTTAAAATTTTAAGTGTTTAAAGTATATTTTTGTAAAAATAGGTGCCTAAAGTTTTAAAAAGTTATAATTTTAGGTGCTTAAAGTTTCAAAAGTTGTAATTTTAGGTACTTAAAGTATTTTTTTTGTAAAAAATAGGTATCTAAAGTTTCAAAAGTTATAATTTTAGGTACTCTAAATATGTCACGTGTCAAACATTGATTGGTTAAAAAAAATTTCAACACACATTAACGGTTAGACACTTAAAGTTATAACTTTTAAAACTTTTGGTACTTATTTTTACAAAAAAATACTTTAAGCACTTAAAGTTAAAAAAAAACATACTTTGGGTACCTATTTTTCATTTAAGCCAATACAAAAAAAATTAGAACTCTCTTTCGTTATTTTTTAATTTATAATATATTTTTATAAATTTTTTGTATTTATTTAATTAAAATAAAAAAATTCATGTATTTTTTTAATCATTTGTATGTGTGCGATATTTTTAATACTAATTCATTTCTTTGAATTTATTTATATTTTCAGATATACACGGGAGACCTGGAGAAACGGATAGGAATAACAGCGGGGATATGCATTTTAATTGAGAACAAACCGGAAATGAAAGGTGATCGGTACGAGGCGATATTCAGCTTTTACTTTGGGGACTACGGTCACATAGCGGTGCAGGGACCCTACTTGACCTACGAGGACACGTTTCTGGCTATTACTGGTGGGTCAGGGATATTTGAAGGGGTTAGAGGTCAGGTTAAGCTGCGCCAAATCGTTTTTCCCTTCAAGCTTTTCTACACGTTTTATTTGAAGGGAATTGGGGAACTCCCGGCTGAGCTGGTTTGTAAGCCGCTTGAGCCCAGCCCAGCCGTCGAACCCACCCCTGCTTCCAAAGCTTGTGAGCCACATGCCACCATTGCCAATTTCACTGCCTAATCATTCGTTGTTGCCATCCATTTTATTGTAATTGTGCCTTTATAATTTCTTGGGATATTTCCAATTTTCCATCAGCTATTGCCATCTATTTTAATTAATGAATAATTTACTTTTTTCTTATAAAAGGGAAAAGATGACCCAATACTATTCGTGCGTCATTAAAAAAAATTAAATTTAAATGGAAAAAATAGTATACCAGATATTACCAACCAAATTTACATAAGCACTAAAACATTAAATCAAAACTTACTTTTAGATGGGACAATCTTTATAGTTTATTCTATCATTATTATATTTGAGTTGCATAGATATAAAGATAAGTTTGCCGGCTTTATTTCCTATAAAGTAATAACCATTTTGTAATCTCTTCAGAAATTATGTAATTTTATTTACTAAAAACAATAAATTAAATTTTATTGAAATAAGAGAAGGTATAACATTAAGAACGTGATCAATTAAAAAAATTTAAAGACTACATCCACTAAAATTCATACGGATAAAAAATAATATGAAGTTTTAAAAGCACAAAGAACATCGATACCTTCATTTGAAAACTAACAATCGCCAACAAAATTTAAGAAGTGATATAGAAGTGGTGAATGAAACAACCACCTTGCAGCTGCTTTGCTAAATATATATAAATACAACGACAAACAATTACATAAGGGGATCAAACTACTGAAGACCATCAACAATCGCAAATCAGAGATGAGAGTTGTGAGAAACTGTATACGAAGACAAATCTATTGTAGATTTAGGTAAAAAACGTGCCACAAGACAAAAAAAAAGCGTGTCACAAGGCAGAGAAAAAGCGTGTCACAAGATAGAAGAAAATCGTGCTACAATACAAAAAAGCAAGTGCAACAAGATATGCGAAAAGTAAGGACACAAAACAAAAAATATATTAAAAAATTTAAAGAAAACCAACAAAAAAAGAAAGACCAAAACATGATATAAGAGAGTAAGAGAAAAAAGAAATACCGACGTTGCGACGACACTAGTCATTTTTTGACAGATTAAAAAAACTCTAATTTAATGTAATTCTAATTCAGTTCAATGAAAGAATTGTATTTTTGACATTTAAACTTTATAAATTTGTTTTTGATCCTTTAATAATTTTTTATGTTCGTTTTTATTGTAAATGGAAAAAATTAGATTTAGTGAGTCGCTTTTATATTAAGTCTCTATAAAATTTAATTTAAACTAGTCGATTAATAAATCAAATATAAATAATTAAATAAAAAATACGTTATTTTCTCTCTCCAATTTTTTTACTTTGGCGTTTTTTTTTCTTTGAATCCTTCCCGATGTGTCCTCGTCTCTTTCATTCTAGTTAATGGTAGATGAGAGATCCACAAGTCTTAGGTTTTATTTTGGGCTTTAAACCCATTAGGATTTAACCTTATTTCCTTTGGACCGAGCCTTCAATAAAATGGACAAACATCGTACTACAATCCCTAGGCATTTTGGACTTCAATAAAATGGGCAAACATTGAATGTGTTTTTACAAAGTAAAGAGAGATTATATTTTAAAACAAATTTCGAGATTTAAACTCATATAAAATAAAATAAAATAAAATAAATATTTTTAATCACTCGGCCAATTAATAGATATCTAGATGTTAGTTCTCAATAACATCAAAAATGAGGTTTTTTTATGAAGCCTAGAGTTTGATTAAAAAGGGTTCAACATTTTTCTTCAAAGATTTTTTCTTCTAAATTCTCAATTAACATAAAGAAGTTCGAATCTTTCTTATTCTAAACAACTGCTCGTAGACTCTAAACCCTTTCCCAGTACTTTATTCTATAGGAAGAAAGTTTAATGATTGAACAAAAAGCTATAGCATTGGGTTTCAATAAAATGTAAGACATCATGAACAAAAGAAAAAGTTTTGCTCCCATCTCTTCTATACAACTTGTACCACTCCTATTGAAAGATAAACACTTTTAGCTTCTATCGAGTTTTGAGAATACATCAACGTTATATAATTGATGGGAAACTTTTTATTATTTCTCTTATCTTATTTAATTTGATGAGATTAATCTCTGATTAAATCGTTAAATAGGTAGATAAAAATTTTCACGATTTATAAAAGAATCTATTAACGAAAAATATTATCAACTCACTAATTATTAATCTTTTAAATTAATTCAACATAATGATTCATGATAATGGAGTTTCTTCATGCGGTTGTGGTCGTTTCGCCTAAGAAATTCGTTTTAGGAATCTATTTCTCCATCTAGGACCACAAATCATAATACTTAACAACTTTTTAAACTCCCTCACCGCCGTGTCCATTGTTTTTCCCTGGATCTTATCTGTATCTCGTATCAAAATCCACATCGGATCATGTCGAACAAGTACAACACCCCCAAACTGCCGTACACCTAACAAACATGACCCGAAACTTGAGATTTAAATTGATTTATTCGATTCGAGACTCGATTTTGACTCAAATATAATAGTTTAAATTTAATCCAAATCTGAACATAATAGAACCGAACCGAACCTGACATGATTCTTAGTTGAACCGAATATCAACCCGAATTGAAAGTAAACGAAACCGAAAATAACCCGAACCGAAAGCCAACCTGAATCGAAAGTAACCCGAACCGAAAATCAACCCGAACAAAAAAAAACTCAAATTTAATTTTTTAAAATCTGATCTGAACCAAATATCAACTCGATTTTGACCCGATAATTGAGTCGAAGTGAACGGATAATTTTAGTAATATGACAAATAGTAAATACGTTTGTTTTATTTTTCTTTATATCTTTTCTCCTTTAAAAGACCATCTTCATATCAGATTCGATAGTATTTGATATTAAGGATTATAAAATAAATTACTCACCAGTTACTACCAAAAAAGTCTATTAAGTGGTTAACTTTAATTTATATCTCTTAGACGGTAGATTATAGTTTACTTTAAAAGAAAATAAATTTTATTTTTTACGAACACAAATTAACATGAAACACAAGTCTCAAATAAAGAATTATCTTGCAAAAGTGATATTACACTATTATGTATATTTTAACAAAAATAACGTTAAAATTTATTATTAAAAAATAATTTAGAAATATTTCAAAAAATTAAATTAGAAAACATTATTTTTATCTCATCAACAATGATTGAGTGTATTGGCAAGGTACATTGTACTTTCAAAGAGATAATCTAAATTCGAAGCTTGAATATGACATTATTGATAAGGAAAACCACGAATTCCAACCATAGACCATCTTCATATATATATATATATAATTGTTTATTTGATTTAGTCTTTTATTTAAATTATTTGAATTAATTAGAATTTAGAAGTATTATTTCAGTTTAAAAAAATATACCATTTTAAAGACAAAGTATATCATATATATTTATAATAAAATAATATATATATATATATATATATATATATATATGAAGTTTACGCCAACTTATATATATGTTTATTTGATTTGGTTTATGATATTAATTAAGTAACCAAGTAAAAAATTTAAATAGACAATTAAATGTTTAACAATTAAAATATACTTAAATTAATTTTATTGATAAGTAAATAAATTAATAAATATGATAAAATTAATTTTTTATTAAATAATTTTTACATAGTCCAATTCTAATTCTGTTAAATCAATTTGGTCTCAGAATTAATATAATTTAAAAAATAGAAAATAGCTAGTTAAAACTCAATAATGGCCACGTTACGAAATTCAAGTTATAAATTCTAACATGTCTTATAAGTTCAATTGGATCAAATTGACATCTCTTAATGTTGGTTGAATTCGAAATATTGAACAATTTAGAGTTGAAATTGAGCCTACATGATAAGATCAACAAAAAATACATTTTTTACAAAAATATATCAATAATTATATATACACTTTGGACAAATACCCAAATCAACATGAATTGCCTCGAACATCTAAAGATGGACCCAACCCAAAAATTCAATTGATCCGATATTGACCCGACCCGAAAAATCAACTGACCCGATATTGACCCGACTTGAAAAATCAACTGATTCGATATTGACCCACACTGAAAAATCAACCGATCTGATATTGACCCGAACCGAAATTCGACCGATCCGATATTGGACCGAACCAAAAATTCAACTGATCTGATATTGACCTGAACCGAAAAGTCAACCGATAAATATTGGCCCGAACTGAAAATCAACCAATCCAATATTGACCCGACCCGGCCCGAAATACCATCGACCCGAGCTAAATTTGATTCAGACCCGAACCAAAACCGAACCGAAAATAAACCCGAAACAAAATGACCCGAACCGAACGACTCGATTGCCACCTCTAAACTACCGTGTCCGAACATTGAAATAGAAGTAGATGAAATTAAAAGTAGGGCAGAAGGAATATAATGACTAATAAAAATAACATTGTTTAGGGTTTGAAGTTGGATTTTTGCTGTTTTTATTCAGTGCTTGGGGTTTAAGGTACATATTTTTTTTATTAAGTAGAGATATTTATATTCTCAAAGTAAATGTCGAGATTCGAACCCGTACAGGATGAGATAACATAAGCATCCTTGACCACTCGGTCAATTAGTGGATCTCTTAAAGTACATATATTTGATTGCAATCAACCAGTACCCTCCTAACACTGACAACAAGGGGTTAATTTGGGCTTCGTTGGATATATAATCCAAATGGATTGAATATTTGAAAAAATAGGGCGCCTTCCATTTACAGGTGGCGACTTCACCTTGATTTTGTCTTAAATCGATAAGAAAAAATATTAAACTATTAAAAATATTATGACATCTTCACCCAAATCGCTATAGAATCTTTATCTGCAGTGTCGACTTTTATCGCACCGTAAAATGTCGTAGATCTCAAAATATACTTAATAGTATGTTAATTTGTGCTTTAAATTCAATTAATCAGCATGATGAGGATTTGATTTCAAAACCTATTTTAAATTTCTCTTTCATAATATATTATTATTTTACTTTGTTCCAAGTTCTAACTAACAGGCAATAACACAAACGTTGAAAACTTTTACCCTCTGCACGCATGATTACTTTGAATTCTGGTGAATCATTTGTCAAGCAACGTCGTCATTACAATTCTTGAACTCGATTGCATGAAAATAAGTCGTTGCTTTTAAAAACAGGGTTTCCTGCTACCATTGGCGGCAGGTACTGTGCCTGTGATGAACAAAAGATGCCCTCCTTGACTTCATCCAAACCAGAATTATTGCAGTGGGTCCAAATTCGTACCATTGGCCTTATATTACACAACATACATATGAAAAAGAAGAAGAAAAAACACTGCAATGTTGGGGTTTTTGTGCTTTCAGTGTAGGATTTTCGAGACTTGGAATTCAAGTTTCTTGTTTTTGAATAAGGTGTTTCTTAAGATAAGCAAGTGTCTTAAAATGAGTTTACAAGACAGCACCGGTTACATGGACCTTGCTAGATTCATTGTCACTTTCCCATGTGTCGACTCTAAAGTGAATCTCTTTTCTTTTCTTTGCTTACTAGAGCAGGATGTGGCACCGGCATATACGGATTAACTTTGAAAATTAGGCTCATCGTGTACGTGAGCATGCGTGTTTATGTGATGAATGGATTGCCGATGATATCTGTTTTTGATTCTAAAAGCTGGTTTAGCTACTGACAGTGGGGATGAATGGATGATATGAAGAGCAAATCAGCAAATGATCCTTTTTCTTTTCTTCTAATCAACAATTGTTTTACAGATAGAGAATTGCAACATCCCAATGCACGAATATGGTCATATGCAACGAGGCAAAGAAGAGTAAAAAGACACTAAAACAAGCCTTATTCAGCAGTTCTACTTCTACCCCACACTCACAACAAAAAGAAGGCTAAATAGAATATTGTTTTGCTCACAAAATAGTCCAAAAGCAAAGTTGATAAATTATTTGTATCAGATTCGGACTCTATATACACCAGAATGAGTTAAAAAAAAGAGAAAAAACTGTGGTACACACCTGATATTGAGAATGCCTTCTCTTTTGTTTTTTTACTTTTTTGGCAAGTCACCATTGTTCCTTTTACTTCAAATAAAAGGGGTCCTAAATGTGTCCATAAGCTGCTGTAAGTCTTTGGATGTCCTTGGCACACAAATCAGAATTCTGTAAAGCTTCTTGCTGTTGTTGTTGTTGTTGCTGCTGTTGGTTAAAAGACCACATGCTGTTTGATGAACTATTGGTGAAGAAATCCGTTTCCGATTTAATCTCGATATTGCATAGGGATTGTGGGTTTGGTTCTGCAAAGCGGCTGCCATCAACAATGGATTGTTGAGATACTCTGGCCACTTGATCTCATCTCCTTGGTTTACCATCAAATGGATTGGATTTGGAGCCTCTTTCTCCAATGTGCTGCAGTCGGTTAATCCCCACGAGTAACTGTTGCTCTCGAAGAAGGAACTGCTGCTTTGTAGCTCGGTGCTGCTACTGCTATGAGGAGTAAACGAGGCCATCGAAGGACTATCGGAGGAAACGGGGAGACAAGGCTTGAAAGCCATGGGAGATGAGATAAAAGAATTTGTCAATGGTGGGAGAAGATTAGAAATCGAACTCGAAGAAAACTCGGAATTGATATCGAAGGCTTTGTTACTAGTTTGAGTGAACCAGAGAGTAGGATTTGAGAGTCGAGCATTGGAGGTATAGTTCAATTGCTGAATCGGAAACTGGCCATCCATGAACAAGTCTTTGCTGGTGTTGATTGTGTTGGAGCAAGGAGAGCCTGCCATCCATCGAAACCGGTCCGGGTTTTGGATTGTCGGTGTTGAGGTTCAATTCAGTGGATGCACCAGAAGCCATATCCAGGCTATTTGTGGGCTGTTGGCTCTTGTTGTCTTCTCCATTTTCAACCTCCGAGAGGGGCTTGTGAGTTACAGGGTCAATGCCTCTCTGCCTAAGCTTCTTCTTCAAGCAAGAGTTCCAAAGATTCTTGATTTCATTGTCGGTCCTTCCAGGCAATTGTGCAGCAATTTGGGACCACCTGAAAAGATCAAAGAATTTTCTTACAAAGTGTGCATAAAATCCAAAATCATGACAGATACCAATACTAATACTAATAATAATAACAATACCTATTCCCAAGAACTGCATGAAGTTCAATTATGAGATTCTCTTCTTCTTGAGAGAATGTGCCTCTCTTCAAATCAGGCCTCAAGTAATTAATCCACCTTAATCTGCAACTCTTTCCACACCTCTGCAGACCTGCAAAAAAAAATCTCATATTTTTCAGAAACAATTCATGGAAAAGCTCAAACGGAAAAAAAAAAAAGATTGCATAAAAAAGGATACCAGCTTGTTTAGGGACAGAGCTCCAGCAGCCATGGCCAAACTTTGTGATATGTCTCAAGAGCTTCTCATCTTCTTCAGGTGACCAAAGACCTTTCCTAAGCTTCTGCTTGTAACAGCAAGAGTGCCTCCCCATTTCAAGACAAGACCAAATGACAATGAGGAAGAAAACCCCCTTTCCTAAAACAGCAAACTTTGCTGAATCCTAGGTGAAAAAAGAAATCTGTCAGCAAATTAACAGTATCTTTGCAATGTCCACAAAGAAAAGACATTCAATAAGGTAAATAAAAGAAAATAGTTTTTTTCATTTTACTTTTTAGTAAGAGCTGAGAAAGGGAGTTGAATTAATATAAGAGGAGGGCGTCCACAAAGAAAAGTCGCATTCAATAAGGTGTTATAACTTTATATGTATATTTATATATATAAATCTTAACTAAACCTAAACCCTACTCTAAACCCTAAATTCTTTTTTTCTTCTTTACTTGTATATATATATATATTGGCTAATGGGTAGAGCTGAGTTCAATAAACCGAGTCACATGTGTCTCATCAAAGGTCTTGAGAATCAATGTCTTCTGCAGGGATGGTGGGTCATTTTTTTTCTTCTCTCTGATTCCAAATGGTAAATTTAGCCACAGTAAATCCCTTTTTACAATTGCCAAAATGGTAAATTCTTGAGAATCATGAACACTTTGAAAAGTTTAATCATTACGTGGAATGAAACAAAAGTTCTTTGTTTATGTTCTGGAAATTAAGAATGTGTTTCCTGTTTCTGATGAATACCAGTGGAGTGTTATAAACTACCAAACTGGTTAACTCAACGAATATGTTTCTACTTTGAGATTTCAAGACTGATTCATAATTGTTTTTCCAGTCTTCTCCCCTTTCATTAATTGAAAAAAAAGGAAAGGCTTTATTCTCACGGCAATGGCCAAATTTGAGAAACGAATCAAAACTCGTATATATTTGCAGACTTTGAAGCTTTGAAGGTGACTAATTATTTTGTAAATTTATCAAAACATGCAATAAATTCCTACTACAAAATGTAGATTTATTTCGTTTTTAGTAACACCAACTGCAACAGCACTCGTTTCGATTCGATTTGTATTCGAGCATGAATTCGGATAAAATTCACTAAATTTATACTTGTATCGGTTCATACTTTGTATGTTCATTGGGGAAAAAGAAACTGTCAAAATCAAATTGCTGATGAATCAAAATCCAGCAGTAAGGTTGGACTTTACAAGATTCAAATTGCATTAAAATTGATTGAAAGAAAAGGAGAATTCATAAGAAATGTTAAGCTTGTATTAAAGATTAAATTAATGCACCATTGCCATGTTCCTTTCAGTAAATATCCATAATTTTGACATATGTTCACAAAAACAAAAGGGTAAATGAACTATTTTTTTCAAACTTTCTTCTCACTTCTATTTTGGTCACTAAAGTTTCTTTTTTTTTTAATTTTATCACTGAATTTTACATTGTTCATGTTTTGGTGTTAAATCAATAATAGCAATGTGGTGTGGCATGTTGTTTGTTGATGTGGACGTCACATGTTATCTAGGGATGAGCATTCAATCATGTCGAGTCAAAAAATTTGAGTTAGTCGAGTTGACGAGTCATATTTTATAACTCAAACTTTATTTGAAATGTTTTCAAGTCAAGTTTATGAAATTTTGAGTCGAGTTTCTGTTCAATTTTAATTATAATATTTATAATGTTATGACACTAATTAGTTCCAATTAAACGGCTTTCTATATCCATATCGATATACAAATATATTTCTTCATTTTTTTATATATGATGTAAATCAGAAAAAGTTGAGGGACTCGATTCGGACTTGAAGATCGATCCACTAATTACTAAAAATTGAGTTATTAAATAATTTAACGTTTTATAACTCAAACTTTATTTGGGTGAAAAAATTTGAGTTGTTTTGTTACAATTCTAGTTAAATTGAGTAAAAAAATCAGTTTTTTCTAATCGAGTTGAGTTTTGCTCACCTCTAATATTATCTGGTGGTTTGAGCAAAGAAAGAGAAAGAAATTTCATCATCTTTCCACCAATACGTTCCAAATCATGCAAGTTTGATAGTTTATAATAAATCAAACTGAAAAATAAAATTTTTGAGATTAACTAAACAATTTTTTTGTAAGATTGAAAACCTTCAAGGGTACTAAAAACAGCAACTGGATTCTCTTTAATTTAACTCTCTAACAAAGCCATTCGACAAAGATTGGTCTTAGGTTCTATCTTTTAGAAAACAAAGATGAATTTTACAAGGAAACTAAATTGAGGTGAGAAAAGAAAAAAAAGCTTTCATTGGACAAAAGAAACATGATGGATTAATTTGGAAAACAAAAAGAAAAAGCTTTACCAAAAATGTCAAAAAGAAGAAAAATGCATTATGAAGATAAAAGCTTCTATTTAAAAATGTTAATTTTTTTGAGAGTTCGGATTTTTCTGAGATTTAAATGTTCACATTTTTTTTCTTCAGAATAAAATAATCCAACGATTAGACGTAGAGATTAGAGAATAATTTAATTAATATGTTCAAATTTTATATACAACAACAATTTTTGGTGAAAATTTTAAGACATATTAACCACATTTGTTGAACTTTCATTAGTGGATGATTTAAAATCCATTTCCAGACAAGTGATGGCTTGAGCATAGAGAAAGAAAATGAGGGAAGAAAAAGAAGAGGAACCAATAAAGGGAGAAATGAAGGGATTTTTTTAATTGTTATAGGATCCAAAACGACATCGTTTTGGTAATTTGTATATATATGCAAAACAACGTTATTTTGATGTGTCATTAAAACTTATTTATGTTATCACATCTTTTGAGTTTTATTATTAGTATTATTATTTTTGAAAAAAATGATCAAACAAAAATAATTTCAAAAGTTAATGAGAAATAAAATAAAAAATTATTTAAATTAAATGACCAAAACATGAACAGAAGAAATAATGAGTATTGAAATATGTAATTTAGCCAAAAAAAAACAAATGCTTTACCAAAAATTCAAAACCTTGACAATTGCATTATGAATTTATAAAGGCAGACCTACCAAAGAAATGCAGAATTTTTATGAGTTCGGTTTCTGCAAGAAAGCTTACTTAAATGTTCAATAAAACAAAGTTGAACAATAAAATAAGTAAACAAAAAGATTAGATGTAGAGATTAGTTTTATAATTTATATTAATAACCACAAGTTTTATATTATATAAAATAATAATAATAATAATAAAGTTTTTTTCTGCTTAATCTGGACCACATTTGCTGAACTTTCATTAGTCAACCCAGATTTAAAATCCATAATCCAGAGGTAGCAGCCTCGGGACAAAAACGAAACTAAATTTCTAATGAAGATATAATCAAGAAGAGATTGATTAAACTAGAATTCCCAGAACACCAGCATCAATTATTATTATTTGTTTGATAATTTAACAAACATTTGCATTTGGAAAGATACTGTAGAAATTCATGAAATTATTCCAAATCATTAGCTGTCCCAAATGTCTCTGAGGTGAGGTGAATTTTTTTTAATCTAAATATATTATATTTTATTAGAAAGAAAATATTTTATGGAGTATCAAATGTCTTACAAGTAGTTTTATTTTAAGGTTACATTTTGAGTTTAAATTTTTGCATGAGGGGACAAGAACCCTCTCAAACATGTAATCGCGAATCTAATCTCTCAATCTAATTTTTTACATTTAGAAAAAATATTATATAATTTATCTTTTTGGATTTCATACTAAATTTTAATGATTATATTATTTTCTATCATCATATATAAAAATAGATCATTGAAAAAATGAAATGAGAAAAAGAAAAAATAAATTTTGACAATTGATTTAAAATATGATTTTTCAAAATTTTTCTTTTCTTTTTAAAAAAATCGGACATTCTAATTTAGAAAATTGAAATTTTATTAAAATATAAGTTTTCTACAGAAAATAATTTTTCACCATGATTTTTTTATTATTTTAATTTTTATTATTTTCAATTTTCTTTCATCCCTACCAAACGTAGCTTAAACCTCGAATTTAATCGTATGCAACCCCTCTTAGTATCCTTGTAAATAAATGTAGATGGATACTCCTAGTCTTCCCTCATTGCACGTTTTTTCATCGGCGTTGCTTTTTGACTGAAACACCAAGAGCTAACCTTTCAGACATCGATCTATTTGGACACATAACTTCATAAAATAGTTCATGCATGTTTCTTGTCGGGGCAACAAAATAAAGTAAGATTATGATATTTGTTTATATATCAAATTCATGAACAATAAATCTGATTATTCTACACAATCCAAAAATTTATTTATTAAAATTTCAATCATTTTTATGGAGTATATATTTATTAAAATATCAATCATGAAACTATAAAAAAATTGTGAAATTAATCTAATTAGTGTAAGTCTATTATGAAATTCTCATCTCAAGCTACTCCACCGACACACCCATGAATTTTATCAACTTTCTAATTTGATTTATTACTTTTCTTTGCAATCACAGAAATATCATTTAAATCCATTATTAATGTTTGCATAAAAAGTGCACTCCAATATGATTTTCGATGTATTAGAAATAAAATAGATATTATGACTTCTTCTTCTCATTTTTCTTTAATATGGGGCATATTTATTGCTATTGGGCAAAGGTAATTTGTTTTCGAATTAAAACCTAACATTCCTAAAAAAAACCTAACATTCATCTTTAGGCTTTTCTACTTTGATACTATTGATTGGTCGAGCAGAATGAGGTGTTATAAGGTCAAAATTTTGAATTTCGACATTATGAATGAAGCAAATTGGATTGGGAGAATCATCTCTATGATCGATATTTATAATACTCGATACAGATTAATAGACTAATGGATCGGATATCAATGATTATAATATTTTTTAATTAAAACATTGTGTGAGATTATATTTTTAAGAATAATATATATGATTATTATTTGATAATTTTTTTGACAAATCATAATTATAATCTTAATCCTACCTAGAAGGGAGGGGAAGGATGACTCTAGGGGAAAAAGGATGTGTTTCTAGTGGGTTTAAAACTCATGACCTAAGAAAAATAAAAGAACAAAGATGAGCCACCTTAACTAACCGACAAAAAATACTTACTCTTATTATTTGATAAATTGATAGTTAGATATCATATAGTTATTTATACTCGTAAATGACGAGTTGTGAAATTATTTGGACAATAGAGTTAAATGAATAATAACATTGGTGAACAGATTTTATCTTTTAACAATTAAGAATTATATTTTAAAATAATAAAAACATAAAAAAGGAGAAATTGAAGGACAAACTTTAATCAAATAAAATCAGGTGTTCGACATTTTCACGTATTTCATTGGTAATGGACAATTTCTAATATGTTGGACCATACTATTCCTAACAATTCTTAACATTCTGGACCATAATATCCCTATTTCATTGGTCATTCTCTCTTAATATTTTGAACTTACAGTTTAATACAATATTTATACTAATTATACCTCTTTCCACTCATAATATATTGTACTAACAACATACCAACTAAACTAGACTCAGTTAAACTTAACTAAATGATTTTGACTTGAGTAAATAAATAAATAAATATATTATATGTGTGTAAAATTACTAATTATATTAATAATATGTTAAATATAAGATTATTGTAAAATTTAGGTAATATAACAAAAATAGTTTAATGAATTTTTATGTAAATATTTTAATTTAATATTGAAAGTTAAATTTGTTAAAAGAAAAATATATCACATGGACAATTTAAAAAATATTTTAATATGTAATCTTATATTATCACAATAAAATATTATAATTTTACATTCTTGCCAAAAATCAAATAATATAATATAATATTTTCAATAATATGTTTAGTATTATTATATTTCAAAAGTTTATTCTTAAGAATAATCATACATTGCGTAAATCAAACATCCTTAAATGTGATATGCACTTTGGTTATTCACATATAATTGCTAATGGATTTTTTTTAGGAACAGCTCGCATCTTGTGACTATGGAGATCAAAATTATGATATGTGTTTTGGCAAAAAAAAATAATTTATGAACAATGATCCAACCAGGAACACTATTATATTCGTATATTATATAGCTAACCTTTTGTCTCCATTGCAACCCCATATTAAGGCATCCTTGACCTTAGCAATGTCCACATTCGCATACAACCAACAAAAATCAAATCATATCATATATAATATAAATTAATTAAAAGTCCTTGGCTGTCATGCCTCATCATTCACTCGTGAGCTTATCATATGCAACAACATGAGCTGTTTCCTCATAATTTAAATAAATAAATCAATTTTATTATATAGTTAATGACATCAATATTTTGATACTCTTCCATCCAGAGACGAAGGTACATACAGAATAGAAAAGGACTCTTATCCCTTCAAAATTTTTGATCTAATAACATTTTATGTCCTTATCTTTAAACTTAAGTTAAATTAAACTTTTACTCCCTCTAATTTCTAGATTAAATACTTAATGATTCCTTATTATTTTAATATTAAGTAATTTATTCATCCAATATTTGATCCTAACTCCATCTTACCTATCATCTTTTATCTTCGATTTTTCATGCCTCTTTAATTTAGATTTTGTACGACATTGACTAGGGCAATTTTGGAGGTATATACTCTTTCATACAATGAATTTAGGGTTTGAGAAAACAAACATTGTAACATCATTATTGGGTTTTTTTTTTTGAAATTTTAGTCATGGTACCAGAAGTTGGTAGGTTTGGTTGTATCGATTAGTAAATTTTAAATTCTACTGTGTATTCGTTTAATTAAAATATATTTAAAATTATTAAAATTTATGAAAATATTTTTAAAAAAATCATAATCGAAAAGATGAAAACTACATATACAGAAAATTAATTAATGAAAAGAATTCTATAGTTTATCTCACCAATTTGCAAATTAAAAAAATGAACTTTGAACATCGGGATTTTTTTTTTATTTGAACTTTGAAACCCTATTTTTTATTTAATTAAATCTTGAGCATTTTTAAAAAAATTTAAAGGGCTTTTCGGATGTATTTAATGAATAAATTTCAATTTATTTGAACTTCAAAACAAAACATATTTTTGTGATTAATTATACATTGTCCCCATGATCTTGATTCTTGGCTTTGTACCCTGATAACAAGTTAATTGAGAGATGACAATAATTTTTTTGAATATTTTGGTATGATTATATGTCTTAGCCTTTTGAAAATATACACACATAGTTGAAGGGACTAATTTAAAATTTAAAAGCCTAAACTAAATTTTTTTAAAATTTTAAGATTTAATAAAAAATTTCAAAAATTTAAAAAGGGACTATAATTAAAAACGAAGAAGCGGCAATTAAGGATAAAGACCAAAGATTAGGCAATGGCCTACAAGGAGTACAATCAAGAATTGACATGAAGACCACAGGGTGTGACTAAATCAGATGTCTAGGTACATTGCTTGCACGAGTGTGCTAATCACCGGATCCACCCTTAAATCATATTTTTAGGTACGTGCTGAGCTGGCCTCTTAACTTCCTCTCTCTATATGTAGCCACATTTAAATGTTTATCCCTACAAGGGAAAAAAGGGCAAAATTTTATGGTATTGGGTGTGGTCTAGAAGATTTATGTGACATTTGCCCAATTCAACCCCACCCATAGGGGCCATCGATTTAATCATTCTCCCCTTTCAAGTGCCAAAAAGGTAAAATAACATGAACAAGACCAAATATATACACACCACCTTATATTTCATTGAAAAAATGAACTTTTTAATGCATTTTGAACCATTTTGTGCTTTACTTGTTTCTTAATCTTTGCATTGTTTTCTTCTCTTGGAATGATTGATTGGAACTGGAAAAAGTGGGTCAAAACAACCGGATGTTTCATTTGTTAAGGGAAGGACAGAAACAGCCCTGGAAATATAGGGTTTGGAATAAACAAAGGGACCCCAAACAGCCCCAAAAGGGGAAGTTCCAATGAGAAAAGGTGACCACCATTTACTCAGGATGTGTCACGTTGTTGTTGTCAAGTACACCTAAACACACCCGGAGCTGCCGGAATTCAAGAATGGTCTAGGCAGCATGGAAACTGAGAATGAAAACGTAGGGGGCAGTGTCCCTCTCTTTTTAGGGCTCTCCTTCGAACACTTGTTTTGGGACCCAGTTCACCTGCGCATAAAGCTGTGGATATTATCATTTTCATTTCAGATTATATGTAGACGACAGTAAGCCTCGTAATCATGTCCTATATCGTTTGGGACCCTACCCTTACCCTTTCCCCTCGTTTATCAATAGTCTGATGACTAGATGTTTTGTGCATTCAATGTAACATAACGACAGATTATCACGAGCATCGAAAAAAATTTTAATTAGAAACATTAGCAATGCCATAAATTCCCCATTTTTATGAGAAATAACAAAAACAGACCTATCATTTTTTTACATTTATTATTTTAAGTCTAGTGTTTAAAATCATTTTAATAAACATCAATACAATTTGTATTTTGATTTTTTGAATTGAAAAAATTTAAAGTTCCTCTGGAAAGTAGACATGAGTATCAACAGTGCCTATATTTTTTACCTTCAAAATCTAAAATATCATGTTACTATTTTTTGAGTTGGAAAAGCTCACTGGTTTCCATTTTTATTTTAAAAAATTAAAATCCCACATTGTACATCCTCTATAACATTTTAGTTCAATTTCATTTTAAAAATAATAAAAAAAATAAATGATCCCTAGTTTCAAGTGTATCCCCACATAAAATACATTTATCATCAACATCAAGCTCCATGCGTAGCAATCTGTCTTTAGTAGGTAGAATTTCCAAGTTAAAATGACATGTTTTGGGATTAGTCTTAATGTGATTACAAGGTAGTAGGATATGTTTAGATTTTTTTTCAACCAACAAATTAAAAATACTTTAGTTTAAAAAAAAATAAAAGTTAATTTGATTGTCACATAAAATTTTATATTAAGAAAACTCATTGGATTATTCATTGTTTGTTCAAAGGTTAATTTGATTGTCAATTGCACTAAAAAATACTTTAAATTTTTTATGCATTACTTTGATGCATACATATCAAATACGAAACATCTATCAAAGTATTTTGTAATGCACTCTAAATTAAAATAAGGGTTATAGTTGATGACGTGGTACAATTAATTCTAAATATTTTATTTAAAAGAAGATAAAATAGCCATTTTCATCTTCACTTAATTAATCAAGTTACAATGTTTCAAATGAAATTTTTCAATATGGCAACTGGCATATGTTCAAATTTTTATAGGTTTTTATGAGAAAAAAGTTTTTTATTAAATAAAGAGTTTACATTTTTAGTTTTCTAACGTGTATTCAAGATTTATTTGGATTAAATAAACATCTTTATTATTATAAGATGATTCTATTTTTAAATTTTTTTTTTACACAATAAAAAGATTTACCAAATGAAAAAACGTTATACTTTTAATTTTAGTTACAAAATTGTTTGTGAAAAAAAATTAATCATCAATCAAAATGATTTGAATAATCTCTAATGAAATCATAATGTTTTTAATAAAAAATTACTTGAGTTAATTCAAACGTATTTTAATAAAAATAAATAAATAAAATCAAAATTTATTGAAAGTTAATTTGATATGTTTAAAAAAATAAATATTTGAGTTAATATCTTATTTTAATAAAAAAAAAAAAAAAAAAATCCTGGTTAAAGTTTTTGAAAATTGAAGTTGAGAAAGATTTTGATAGGGATTCATATGTTAGGGTTATAAGAACATAAAGATAAAAAGGTAAAATTAAACAGTACTAAATACATCCATTGTTTTCAGATTCCAGAGAGGACCATGTCTTTTCCAGGATTTAGATTTTATATATTGATTGTCGGCAAACCCTTCTTTTTAAGCTTTAACCCGCCACTACTCATTTCTTACTTCCTTTATAACATAATCAAAAAAAAAAATCTTCACTTCACTTTTCAGTGATGGAATATTTCTTTTTGTCTGCCATTATTATTTATATTAATTAATACTCTTTGAGTTGACTTGAAAACAATATTTTCTTTATTATTTCTTTATGCTTATTTTATTACAATTACTGCAAGCTTTCCTTTCGGTTTTTAACTTTAAAGAGATTAATAGTCAATCCTTATTCTTTAATCATTTTATTACTTTAGTATGGTAAATCTGTCAGCTGTTGCGTCGACAAATCTTAGCTACTGTTTTAAAGTAACATACAAATAATTGTTGTTTTTCATGTGTTTCAAAGTGTAAATTTAACTCTAAATATTTTATAAAAAAAATAAAATTTAGGATGCGAATAAAAGAAGTTTTAAAATTTGTCCACAAATTAAAAATATTACATTTTTTAATATTTTTTATTTTTTTTTGGCAATCGTCAATTTTTTTTACTAATGGTGATAACAGTCAAAACTAAAATTTTTATCAAAAATTTGTATTTTTACTTATAAAAAATAAGTTTTGGTACTTGCAAAAAAACTAAAAAAATAACTGAAAATATTATCAAAATGTCTAATATTTTAATTTCCATCACACTAAGATTGCATTGAAATCCAAAGGAAGCCCCAATTAATTTTGAGAATTCAAACGGACTCGAAGTGATTAAAACTTTCTGTGTAATGATTTGATGTGAAAAAATTTAATCATCAATTTTATTATTATAATACATTTTTATGCTCGACGAGAAAGAAACAGAATAAATAATTACTTAACCTAACGAGCCCTCTTTATTTGAGAAGTTGAAATAATGAGTATCGTATTATCATTATCAAACCCATACATTATTATACACGCAAATGTGATGGATTTTTTTTTCAATTTTTAACTATATTAAATGTTATAGAAAATCGGTGACACGAATAAGTTTTTGTTTTTAATTGTTGAGAAAATTTTAATAGTTAATTATATTTTAGGTTTAAATTATTTTGAAACCGTTGCAATTAAATCCTTGTCCCTCTTAAAATTTTTAGTTTATTGTTATTTTAGGACCTATCATTTAGAATTAATAAAATTAAATTTTGACCTCTCATTTTTTGGTTTAATTATCTTTAAGACTTTTTAATTTTAAAATTTATAAAATTAAACCTGAACTCCCTTAATTTTTATGGTTTAATTACTTTTTAAGACCTTATTCGTTTTAAAGTTAATCGGTTTGTCATCTCATAGTTAAATATTAATTTCGTCCCTAATTATAGGTATTTTATAACAGAATAACTCATTATAAATATTTAATTTATTACATAAATCACTTTCGATATCCTTTTAAAAATTGAAGAAGAAAAATTCTGAAGTAAAATTACGCACAAACACTTCGCATATTGTGTATAACGGTTTAATGATTGCCCAAAGAAGTTTCCGTTTTTTTAACCAGAGGAGGGAAATCCAGTTATGACGTGGCTGGACCGCTGACGCTCCAACACGTGTGGGTAGGGTCGGCGCCCTTTAACTACCTCAGCCAACCGTGAATCCCACCTCACCTCTCCATCGTACTTCCACTTCTTCCGTCTCTTAAATTTCGTAATTCTAAATAATAAACTAATATAGATTTTAATGTTAGGGTCGACCTACAAATTATATAAAATTATAAATTTTATACGTTTTTTAAATCGTTGGATGGGAAAAATGAGCCGTTTAATTAACTATTTATTTTTTTTTTAAGTATATTTACATTTAACCTCTCAATATTTATAATATTCAATCAATTTCACCCATCAATAAAAGATTCAAAATACGTAAAAACTTAAAAATTCTTACATTATATAAACAGATCTCATCCCTAAATTTTATATGCGTATATACTAAAATTTAATAAATTCAAATAATTACGACACATAAAATATAAATAATATGTAATATAATACGAATCCAAAAGATCAATTTTATGACAAGTCTCTTATTAGCTGCATCAAGCAGTTTGCTTCCATGCTTCACTGAATATGAATGTAAAGTAATTATATAAAGTTTCTTACTACCATTACATTGTTTTGTAAAAGAATATTTGAGTTATTAAAATTTAATGAAATAAAAATAATTATAAAGAAGAAAAACATTTTTTATTAAAACATAATATGCTATGGTTTAATTGTAAATTAGACTAAAATAATAAAAAAGAAAGGAAAGTTATTATAAAATTAATATTTTGAATCGAATAAAAGCAACTAGTTTTATTGAACAATAAAGATGAAATACAATAAAATGATGATCTCAAGCAGTGTGATTAATCTCTTTAAACCACCAAAGAGCACAAAACTAGCAACTAAAAATATATATGGAAAGAGTTAAAAAATCAAACCAAACAATTTGAAAAAACAAAAAATATGAACAAATATCATTATTGGCGATGAAGGATAAACACCATCAAAACTAACATAAAAATGAATATAATGAGATGTCACGTTAACAATTGGTTTTGTCACAATTCAAACATAAAACATATCTAGAATGATTGCAAGTATTTATCAATTTAAGATAACTAATCCAAAGGTCCAAATTAAAAGTTGAACAACAAAATAACTAAATAAACGCCAATGAAATAATCATGCTAATAGAGTAAAAAAACCTCAACCATTTTCATTATAGAAAGAAAAGGACTTTATTAAACAAAATCACAAAAAAAACTTAAACATATAAATAAAAAATAAAAAAAAAAATGAAGAGAAAAAGAGAGACAATATAATAAAAATTATGATAAAACATGTGTAGCAGTCGCATGATCAAAAAGAGATAAAATTAATATACTAGACAATTGAAAGAAAAAACCTATAAAAAAAGAGAATACCCTAAGAATAAAATTTAAGTTTTTTTAACTCATGATATATTTATATTACAAAAATACAGTAAATATATATTTTTAACATATAAATCCAAAAATACATCTCATCAAATAAATGCTATATATTTTTACACGTCTTTATTGTTGGCACTTTTCCATGTGCCCACTTACAATAAATTATTCTTTATTTATTTAAAAAAAATCTTTAATTTAGATTAATTATTGAAGTCTCAAAACAAGACAGTTAGAAGTTCTTAATAATTCATCTAGATTGTCCCACGTTTATATAATATCATAGAAAACTATACATATATATAGTTGATTATTGCTGTGATTTTTTGTTCTCTTTTTTTTTTCCTTTTTCTAGACTGTGCCACATATATAGTTTTATTATATAGTTTAATTTTAAGGTCTAAAATATTAAAAATGAACTTTTTTACGTTTATATTTTTCCAAACAAAAATATGAATTAAAATTTTTGACATATGTATGTTTAGATAATTTAATAACCATTCCATTTTAATAATAAAAATATATTATTATGTATTTTTAGGTGTGTTTATTTAAGACAAATAAGATATAAAAATATTATATATATCGAAAATTTTTTAGACCAAAAAATGCAATATGAAAATAAGATGAAGTTCGACAAATTGTTTTGAAGTTAAAATTTATTTTTAACACTAAATATAAAAAAGTATTTTGCTTTGCAAAGATATTTTTCCAAACAAAAATATTAACACTTTCAAAGATTTTGTTAAGAATATATATTAAGGATAATTTGGACATTGTAATCTCTGTTTTTTTAATATATTAAAAAAAAATAAAACAAATATGATATTATTATTTATTATTATAAAGACTTATGGTGTTGTGGTTGACATCATATAATTATTAAGATAGAATATATATTTTTAGATAAAATGGAAAGATTCAAGTTTTAGAATTAATAGAGAGTTTAAATTCGAGTTTTATTATGTATAGTTCTATTTAAAATTATTTTGGTTTAAGTTTATTCAATTTATATTTTGTTTTGATTAATTTATATGTTATTCGTATATATATTTTTATATTTTTTTAAAATCATATGATTATACTAGCACCCTTTATAATATATATATATATATATATATATATATATGGGATTATTATCATATAGATTGGAGATGGAAATAAAACTATTTTACAAGTGAAATTATTTAAAGATTTAAGAATTTTGTTAGGGGTTAAGGTTATATGCTTATAATTTAGTATTTAATGGTTAGGAGTTAAAATTTAGAGTTTAATAGTTGAAGATTTCGATTTTAGATTTTAAAATTAAAATAAACCAGTTGTTTATGTCAGTTTTTAATGAAAAATAATTTTGCTTTAAGTTCATTGATTTATAATTTGTATAACCAACATTTTTTAAAAAAAAAAAGAATTTTTTTTATAGGAATAAGATTAGAATTTTTTAAAAGATCTTAAGGCAATATATTACATTTAATTGTCAAAATATGATTAAACTAGTTTCAAGGAGTGATTAACAAGAAAAGGTATAATTTATTGTTATCTTATAAACTGTTTAAAATAGATTTTATAATGGTTGAAGAACAAATTAAAATGATTGTCCTAATTTTATAATTAAAATTAATATAATTTACGTTTATATTCTTTTGACAACCACGGAACATTTAAGGAATTAGTGAGCTAATGATCTCAAGAATTTTAAATTTTGTTTGGTGAAATAATAGTAAAATTTATTATTTTTTCAAAAATATATAATATATTATTATTTTATAAATATTTTTAAATTTTTTATATAAAAATAATGTTAAATTTTGTTACTATTTTTTAAAAATTTCATCTTTTCTCAATTAAAAGTGATAATTCATCTTAAAATAATATCTAGCTTAATAAAAAAATCAATAATCAATTATTAAATCTTAAAAAGTAAATCATTTTTTTTTGCAAAACTAAAAGTAAAAGAAATAGAATTTTAGTAATGGTTGATGGGATATTAACGAACGATATTAAAGATTTGTAATCAACAATGTGTTTGAATATATAAAATGGCCATAATCTCTCTGTCTTTGAACAAAAGAAGAAGAGGGTGTTTCACATCACATATTTTCATCATTTTTTTTTTTTTATTTTTTTTTTTTTTTAAACTAAAATCTTTTGACAACCAATCGACAAGAAATATCAACTATCAATTTGGGATAATGGGATTAGACATTATGCTAACTCCTCATTAATCCCCCTAATAATTTCACTCCCAAACCCCTTTTCCCATTCCTTATCCCCTTAATCCACAAACAAGACTAAATGAATCTGATATAAATTCTTTTTTCGTCCTCAGAATTTTTAATTCAGTCGAATCGTGTTATAGAAAATTCAATGTTTTAATCTGATGAAATTAAGAAATCGATGTAAAGACGAGAGTCGTAATCTGGAACAAGGAATTGATGTTAACGGTCCAAGAGTTGGACGTGTATGTAATTTACTCAATTATGACCCACACCTTTTGCCCTAATCTTTTATTGTTTTGAAGCTGAAAGGAAGCATGTCACGTTCCTCCTTAAGTGCCTATAGAGGTGTTTGGAAGGGTGGGGAGTCTATTCAAGAATGACCCTTAATGTATCCCACTAAACCAGCCCCATTAGCATTTAGAGGCAACATAAGCACATGCATTTGTCAATACACATCTCTATTAAACGCTCAAAATTAAGATTGATTTCAGATTAATACATCGACCTTATCGTTTCGAATTTGGTTGAATGTTGTAAGAACATGCCCTTGCTCTCTAAAGTGAATTTGGGCATCATAATTAGTGAAATGGACAAGCCCTGATCCTTTTTTGAGTTAGTCACGATTGAAAACTATGATTAACCCTAAAAAAAAAAAAATGTCAAAATGGACATTAAATTTATGCTTTTAACTGATGGGGAGTTTGACTTTAATGACAAGAAACAAGAAAGCCTTGCGAGGGGGGATTAACATAATTATCATAAGCTAAATCCCTGTTTTGCTTTCCATTTAACTTTGAATAATTACATATCCTTCTTTTGATTATAGTGGAAAATGATAGTCAACTTTCATTACCATTTTTTCTTTAAATAATAAGTGTTAGGGTTTGTAATTCGAATTTCAACTAAGATTAAGTGCGCGTTGAACAATTTCTTTTGTAATTTTTCATCTTCTTTCTCCTGCCCCCCTAATTTTTTTTTGTCAAGAATTTTCCTCGTAAAATCTGTTATTATTGTGATTTCATAGCAATAAGTGTACAATTATCTTTCACAAATTGATGCTAAAATTTTTTTTTTTTAGTCTGCAGCTGCATTGTTCTCCAGGGTGTAGTTCATTAATTTCATTTTCAAAAGCAATAATTAAAGAAAGAAAAGTGGGAGTGAAAAGGACATATTGATAAACATTGTGATGAGAGACAGTAAATCAAACATGAGCCGTTGGATGAGTCATTGACTGTAATTACGAAAAGTCAGAAGCTTTAAAAAGAATGGGATAAAAGAGCAGCATCTCAACTGGTAAACTCAATTCACTTCGGTGTTTTTGAGAATCCTGTCGGAAGAAAAGAAAAGAAAAAGTAGGTAAATCAATAGTTGGGGGCTTGTGGATATTATAAAAATGATTAATCCGATATTTGTCAAGTTAAATTTGAATCCTGAAAAGAAAAATAATCGATCATCTGTTTTTAATTGGGCTCAAACTGCTGAGCTAAATTATATAGAAAACTTAGAGGATAAGCCTAACTATAGTCCTAATAGCAATTATATAAAATAATCATTAAATGTCTATTTAAATTTTAAATTAATTTTATTTTTATAAACCAAATATAAATTGAAATAAAATAAATAAATAAATATACATGTTATTAAAAAATATTAAATAAATTTATTATAGTTTTCATAAAATTACAGAAATTTTTTATATTTTTTTAATCATTAGATGAAAGATAAATGAATAAATATTAGGATAAAAAAATCTATTAAAATGGTAAAAAAAAAAAAAAAAAACAAATAAATAATTTTAGTTTATATTTTTTTATTACCTTCATTAATATTTTATCTATGAAAAAGATTTAAAAGTAAATAAATTTTACACAATATAAATAGATCTAACCCTATAAAAATATTAAATAAATAACAATCTTATATTATACTTTTCATTCTTCATACAAAAATTAGCAATGAGAATGAAGTTTGGTTACTCAAGTCATTTACTATTAGTTGACTATCAACAAACATTTTGACCTAAAAAAAAACTGAAGGCTTACAATGTTGAAGTAGGACGTTATTTGTCTATTAAAAATTAGTAAATGATTACTAACAACCTGGTTGATTTAGTGAGATGAGACACTAAATTCCTTAAGCAAGGTCAAAAGTTTGAATTATGGTGTTGTGAATGAAAAAATTGAATGAGAATGTCACCGTCATCATATTGAGCTTTTGTAAACCCGATCCGAATTAAATAACTAATAAGTTGAATACCGATGGTTAAACAAAAAAACTACTGTAATAAATAATTTGGTTACTCTATTATCTGCTGCTGGTTGGCGTTGGATTCTGGTCAATATTTGTTAAAAGTAATCACATGCAATTGAATAACTTGTTTTGGTTTTTATGTGGTGAACTAGGCAAAGTATTCTAACAAAATATACAGAGCTACTCGATATATTAAGAGGTAGTGACGGGTCAACAATATAAATTATATGTTTTTAGGGAACCCGACATTGAACTTTTTGGGAAGTTTGCTTGGTGCACTGCCTGCAGAGTTCATTATAAGGTTGATCTGGCTGAATATTTAGAACAACGATAAAAGAGAAGCGTTTGCCGAAGAGACCTGGAAGTAGCTGGATTGAGGTAGGTTTGAGGATTTATATATTCCATGCCAGACAATCCATAGTCTCTCCGCTGATGGAGTGGCCGGGTTCAAGCTCTCGTCGTCCTCAGATCCTGCTCTCCGCTGATGGTGTAGCCGATTCCAGGTCGTCATTGTCCAATCTAGTCCTCCGCTGATGGAGTGCTAGGTCCAAGGTGCTATCCTACTTATCCACTGATGGTGTAGTAGGGTTCCAGTTAATGTTCTGCTTCTCCGTTGATAGATCCAACTTTTACAAGTTTTTCAAGTTTTCTTTATTAATGTTGTAGCTAGAAAACAAATAAAAAAAAAAGAAAAAAAGAGAAAAAATCAAAGAAAAATAGAAAAAAGAAAAAAAGAAAAAGAAAAAAAGAAAAAAAATGAGCTTTCAACCAAATTCCGATCATGCCTCTTCGTCAGAGTCGTAGCTTGATCACATAAAAAAACACTCTGATCTTGCCTCTTCGTCGGTGTCGTAGCTGGATCAAATCTTCAGACCTTGCCTCTTCGTCGGTGTTGTAGCTTGGTCAAATTTAACTGCTGGTTCTACCTCCTCGTCGGTATTGTAGCTGAACCAAATTCACTAACTTCCGGTCTTGCCTCTTCGTCGGTGTTGTAGCTAGACCAAATTTACTAACTCTTGATCCTGCCTCTTCGTCGGTGTTGTAGCTGGATCAACATCACTAACTTTAGACCATGTCTCTTCGTCGGTGTTGTAGCTTGGTCAAAATTTACTAATTTTTAAATTTTATCAATGTTGTTTATTGAAAAAATGAAGAAAAAAAGAAAAGAAAAAAAATAAAAAATATGAAAAAAAGAAACAAAAAAAAAGAAATAAAAAAGAAAAAAAAAGAAAAAAAAAGAAAAAATTGTCAGATTTTTTATCTTGCTTCTTCGTCAGAGTTGTAGCTGGATCAGACATCAGAACTTTCACCCATCGGTCTTGCCTCCTCGTCAGTGTTGCAGCTGGATCGAATTTTATAGACCCTGCCTCTTCGTCGGTGTTGCAGCTGGGTCGAACTCTCTTTAGGTATTAGTTTATTATCAATAATGTAGCAAGTGTGACTCATTTTGTTTCCCCAACAAACAACCCCAATTTTGAAGATTTTGTTTCCCCAAGAGTGACAAGGTGGATCAATCAAAATAAAAAAGAAAACCTGCGCCGAAGAAAAAAAAGATCTACCGAAGAAAGAAGACAAACGTCAAAAGATGAGAAGTTCAGCCAGGCCGAACAAAAATGGTTATTCTTTTTGTCTTTGCTCTATTCCTGTTACACATCAATGAGCAAAGAGGGGCAACTGTAATCACTCATTTTGTCCGGGTTTTAGTGTTACTAGTGTTATTGTAATAATATTATTATTAATATAAAATAAAAAAATGATTAAAGTGTTAAAAAAAAAAAAGCAATGGAGGGGGAAGCTCCACGTCAACCCCCACAACCACCCATTTACCTATATAAAGGCATGAAGTGGGGGGAGGAAAAAAGGAATCAACAATGGCAGCCAAATGAGGGAGCTTAGGCTCCCGGCTAGCCAAGGACCGAGCCAGTGTCCTCCGTCCTAACTGGTTCGATTGAAGTCCTATTTTAGATCCGATTTAGTTATTTTTAGGAGAGATCATGGTAGATCTCGGTGGGGTTCAGTCGGGGTTCGAACTCCTAATTAGGTATATTTTCTTTCCTTTTTATTTTGTAATTTTTATGATTTAATGAAGTATTAGTTAATTTAAAATTGTGTTTTTAGTTTGTATGTTTATTTATGTTTTAGATTAGTATTTATTATGTTTTAAATTTATGTTTTATTTATGTTAGATTTGTTTTTATTTATGAGTTATATTAATATTTATGTATGTATGTTTTAGATTAATATTTTATTTATGTCATATTAGTATTTTATTATGTTAGTATTTATTTATATTTTTATCACAATGTATTTATTTTTATTTGCCGTGTTTTTAAGTTGCATAACGAGATATATTAATTGTCAATGCGGTGCCCTTTTATCTACTCGCACTTATCACCAAATTTTAATTTAATTGTCACTTTAATCCGGAAAGTTTAATATTAATAAAGCGGTAATTATTAAAGTACAAATTTTAGGCGGTGTGGGGTGCTAATCCTTCCCCATCCGTAACCGACTCCCGAACCCGACATTTTGAAATCTCTGATTTTTTACGGTGTTCGGTCCACCTTGAGTGGCCGGTGACGACTCCATTTTTAAATAAAATATGAGTTTTCTAAAATCCCACGCGGAAAACACATTTTCAAAACAAAATAGAAAACACCGTTCTTTTAGCGAGAGGGAAGTCGCTACAGGTAACATTCAACAGATTCTGGAAAGCGGACGAGGAATGAAGGATACATGCCCGATCCAAGTTTCTTATCCAATGATCTCGAGTACGATGTTAATTATCGGATGAATTTTGATGCTACCCGGAACTGTTAATAATTCAATTGGCACATCTAAAACAGATCACTTCTGCAGTACCAACCTCCAGCAGATTCCGATGGTATTAGAAAGTTTAGAAAAACAGGCGAAGAGCAATCCAAATCTGAGAATGATTTCTCAAAGATTAATTAAAGTTAGAATTGGTGAATTTGGTTAGAGTTACTTTCAGCTTAGCTGCTGCTGTTAAGATTCATGTGACTTCAAATCCAAGTTAATAATTATTGTGTATTAATTCAGCCCGCAGAATTCTGAAGCTAAACTGCCGGAAAATGGAGTCTGTATATCCGTGTGGTAATGTACAAAAAGAAGAAAAAGTTGCAATATCTTACAAACCATTACTGGGGGCTAGTGTTTCCTTGGGAAAAAATACTTGTTTTGACATTCTTCAGTGCCTTGCCACTCATTCTTTTCGAATCACACTGGATTTTCAGTTGCTTATCTTCTAACTTATGATCAGTCAGCTTGGTAAATCATTGATGAAAAAGGGACACCCCCTGGATGAGCCGAGTGCAGGAACAAGCCAATCCATGAAGAAGGTTGGGCGTTTTCCGTTTTAAGGGTCGTGTTGGATTAGCTTGTTCCTGATGACAGGAAACCTGGGGCCTTTTTATAAGTCATACGAAATCGGTTTGCTGTTCAGCATCATTGAGGT